>VZTZ01009881.1:79892-97592 GCA_013400955.1 Drymodes brunneopygia | reverse complement strand
CTGTCAACGCACAGCACCTCCACGTCCTCCCCTCCGCAGCGCCAGCCCAGCAGCAGCAGCAGCAGCAGCGGCCGGAGCGTGGCCATCCCGCCGGACAAATGGACAAATGACCGGCGGAGTCACCGCCAGCGCTCACATCCCGGTGTCCCGCCGAGCTCTCCCGAAACACATCCTGTGCTCCCGGCTTTGCTATTTATCACCGGAGGCCGCGGCTTCCTGTAGCGTGGAGCCTTGTTGGGCTCCCTGGCTTCCCTTTCCCGCCGGCTCCTCGCTCCCATCCCAAAGTTTCGGGATAAACACGCTGAGTTCCTGCTTTTTCTGTGGCGTTCCTGCTTTTTTTTTTTCTTTTTCCTCCTCCTCCAATAATTTGATTTATTCCCTCCGGCAGCAGCTGAGTTTTCCAAGCCCTAATAGGGGCCGGGAGTTTTCAAGCACTTGTTGCTAAAAGGGGAAGGAAAACATCCCGGCTAAGAAGCCGTGGGATCAGTGGAAATCGGCCTCTAAAAAAGAGGGAATATCTGGCGCGGCCCCTCCCGCGCAAGCGCGAGAATTCCAGCGCATTTCTCTCTTTCTTTAAATAGATGGAAGAGCTCTGAAATAGGAGCTGGGGCGTGGGAAGATCATGGGAATGCCAGAATGGAGTCAAGCTCGGCCGGGCACCAGTGCCATCCCGATCGCAGCTCTGTTCCGGCATTCCAGGGATGAGGATTCCTCACGGAACTCCAGGTTTGGGCTGGAAAAGCTCATCCATGAGCAGGGCAGGGACAATTCCACCGAAGCAGGTTGCTCCAGGCCTTAATGCCGGGATGCTCCGTGGTGACAACTGGAATGATCCCACTTCCTTCCCTGCATTCCCAGGATTTCTCCTGGAGCTTCCCTCTGGCAGCAGCAACCTCAGGATTTAACCCTGTCAGTCTGGGGAATCTTTTCCTGCTTGGCACAGCCACGGATCCGGGATTTCTTGTGTTGGGTGGGTTTGGAATCCTCAGGGAATGGCCGTGATCCAACAGAGAAATGAAAAGCAGGAACCTGCTCCTTTGCTTCCCTTCTAAATAAAAAAGCTGCCAAAAATCCCATTAAAAACTGTGGATTATTCCCAGACCTGCTCATGCACAGCATTCCTGGGAAAGCCCTGGCTGCCGGGATGCTTTCTGGAATCTCCCATCCCAGTGAGGGTTCAGGGATCCAACACTCCGAAACCGAAGCATTTTGGGACAACAACTTCCCAAAAAACTCCGTGTGGTGAGGGAGAAACCCCACCTGGATGCTGTTTCTAATTGGATTTATCCAGAATTCCAGATTTTTTTTTTGTCTTGGAACAAGAGAGCTCAGCACAAAAGCAATTCCCTGCTGCCAGCCCAGGACACTGTTGGAAAAACATGGATCATGGTTTGTCTTCTCAGCTGATCCCACAATTTTCCAACCAACAACTACTTTACACAACCCAAACAAACATTTTTTATCCAACCAGGTTTTCCTAGAGAAAAACTGGGAATTTTTAACTACAGCTCCTCTGGATATTCCCAAACTGGGAAAAAATCCCCAAATATTGAAATATAATTTAAATACTAAAAGTCATCCCACGATAATCAAGGAATTGGTGGGAATGTTCTTTATTAGGATGTGTGGGAAGTCAAATCAGGAATCCTGTCCCAGGGAAGAACTTCTTGTTGAAAACCATGGAATATTCATGGAATATTTGCAAAAATAAAGCTAAAACCTTTTCCTAGTGGCTTTATTTTTTTTTCCCCAAAAACCTATTGGAATATCCCTGTTTCCAAGAGTTTCACTGATAGGAAAGCTCCGTCCCATCACTTTTTGGGAGATCTCCATGTTCCAAGCTAATGTGGGAATATTTTTTGGGATTTTTTGGTGCCTCTTTGATTTTTATTAAATACTCCACACTCCTTAAATTTTCTTGGATGTTCCCATTGAAAATCCAAGTCCTGGGTCCCAACTTTAAAAGGATTTTATTTCCAACCCCCCCATTTTCCATAAGAATCCAATCACAACGATCCCCTGGAGAGCGGAATTCCCGCCAAAGGGAATATCCAGTAGGATTCATTAAGCCAATTTTAAAATCGGGAATTGCTGAAAATGAAGGAATTGGTTAAAAAAATGTCGCTCGGAGGTTAAAGGAGGAAAAGGGCGTGGAATGTGTGACGTCAACGGCGGCAAATCCCGGGACTGGGATGAGGGACAATGGAGCCGGAGAGAGGGGGGACACCTGTGCGGGAAAAGAATTGGAGGAACTCGGCTTCCTCTGGAGACATCCCAAGGACACGGAGCCGGGGTTGGGAAGCTCTGGGGAGGCTCTTGGAATGGGGGAGCTCCTGTTACACGATTTTTTGGGAATTTGGGCATTGTAGGGATGTAGGAATTAGCCGGGTTTTCATGGGAACAGAATTCCAAGCGCCAGGAAAAGGAATCGCTTTGTTTAGGTTTCCACACCCCTGCTGTTCTGCTCCGGGGATTGGGAACCTGGAATCCTGGATCTGTGGTGGTAGCTCTGGCTACCAGCACAGGAAGGACGTGGAGATGTTGGAGCAAATCTAGAGAAGGCACTGGGATAATCAGAGGGATGGAGCAGCTCTGCCAAGAGGAAAAACCGGAAGAATTGCGATTGCTCAACCTGGAAAAGAGAAGCTTTGGGATGATCCAGTTGTGGCATTCCAGGAGCTGAAGGAGCTGAGGAGAAAAATAGGGAGAGATTATTCCCAAGGGATGGAGTGACAGGAGAAGGGTAATGGCTTCCCACTGCCAGGGAGCAGGTTTGGATGGAATATCGGGAATAAATCCTTCCTTGGGAAGCTGGGGAGGCCCTGGCACAGATTCCCAGAGAAGCTGTGGCTGCTCCATCCCTGGGAGTGTCCAAGGCCAGCTTGGAGCACCCTGGGATAGCAGGAGGTGTCCCTGCCCATGGAATGAGATGAGGAATTAAGATCCCTTCCAACTGAAACCATTCCATGATTTTTTTTCATGGAGTGGTTGAACGCCCACCTAGAGGGAAAAGGGGAAAGGAAGGAGCAGCTCCCATCCCAAATATCCCGTTCCTTCCAGGCATCTCCCTCCTTTTCATGGAAGGAAGGACTTGGTTCCTTGGAGTCCAGATTTCAGCCTGGCATTTTCCATCCTTCTCTCCCTTTATCCACTTTTCCTGTCCACGTTTTTCCAGCATTGGAGTAACTTGCAGGCTAAAGCTGGGGGAGGAGGGATGTTCAAAACAACCCGGAGCAAGTCCAGGAATTTTGTATCTCTCCAGATAAAATCCAAGCTGTGTCCAGATAAAATTCCTGGAGCTCCGTGGGGTCTCTGCCAGGTGGGAGGGAGCTGC
Organism: Drymodes brunneopygia; assembly: GCA_013400955.1. Taxonomy (NCBI): domain Eukaryota; kingdom Metazoa; phylum Chordata; class Aves; order Passeriformes; family Petroicidae; genus Drymodes; species Drymodes brunneopygia. Next base: position 94,258 of record VZTZ01009881.1, on the reverse strand, counting down.
TCCGGGTGTTTTGAGCAGCTCCAAGGATTCTGTTGGAGGTCAAGTCAGGACACGATCCCTGAGTTTTGTCCCATTTTTCCAGCCCAATTTGTGTGTAAACAAGGAATTCCATTTCCATTTCCACTTGGGAATGGTCCCTGGGATTCCAGAGAGGAGGAATCCCCCTGGATTCCCCAGCAGATCTGTGCTTTGGAGTTCCTTTGGGATATAAATGGGACACTCTTCCCAAACTCTTTCCTCCTGGAAGTGGAAGGACTGGAGCACAGCTGGAATATTACAATGAATCTGGAAAAGTGGGAGTTGTGGCTCTGGATGCCTTCCATCCAAGAAGGAAAAGCTCTTCAGATCCCAGTGGGAACAGGAAAATCACCCTGGGAAAATCCTCACTCCAAGGGATTTTTTCCCTCTTCCTTTGTTATCCGAGGGATTTTTTATTATTCTTGAATTTTTCCATGTGTTTGGAGCCTTGGAATTGCTGACTGGATTGTCCTGGGTGGTCCAGGGAGGGAATGTGGGGTGGAAACAACCTCTCCTCCAGATGGAGAGAATTTAAGAAAAACGGGAATTCAATCAGAGGATCCCTCCTCCCACCGGGATATTCTCCAAGGAATATTTCTGGGGGAGTTCTGCAATAGCAGGGGGGAAGGTGAAGGAGAGGACGGCCATTAAATCCCACCCCATATTCCCTGCTTTTCATTCCAGGGGGAGATTTGGGGTTATTAGTGTTGGAATGCCACCAGGACACCTGGAGAGCGCACACACAAACAAACTCTGGGATTTCTCCAAACAATCCAACGCATCCAGAGGGGCTCTGCTGGGATTTGGAGCTCGGAGCAGCCAGAGCAGGGGAAATGCTGCAGCTCTGCGAAATTCCCTCTTATTCCCAAATTTCCTGGTCATCCAGGATGAGCCATCCGGCGATTTGGCAGCTCCCTCTGTTCCTGAGGGAATTCCAACCCACCTCCCCAAGCAGGGATTGCCTAAGGAAAGGAAAACTGCGAAAATTTCTATCTCAAAATACAAAGAAAATTGAGATTTCCCAAAGGACAGGGAATTGCTGGGATTTGTGCATCTGTTCCTTGTGGGAAGCTGGAGGCAAAAGGGAGGGAACATCTTTAGGATATTTGGGAGCCTTTTTTTGGCATAAATTGGGATTTTCTGCTGGGCGTTCCCAGTTTGAGCTCATCCTGTTTGGTGGCAGGGTTTGTTTTCCAGGTAGAATAATTAGGGAATAAATAATGGATAATAATTAATAATAATAATAATAGTATCCACAGGCATGTGCTGCCTGAATAAACATGGAATTCCCAAGGTAAGGAAGCATTCCATGGGATCCATGAGGAGTTGCTTCCCTCTTTTTTCCCTCTCACACTTTTTCTTCCACGGAAAACAGGTTTTCCCTGCCCACAGAATTCCCTATTTCCACATAAAACCGGGATCAGGGGATCCAAGGCGATCCCTGTATTCCCATGTGGTGCCAGAGGGAGAATCCCAAAAGAAGTGCTTTCAGACCCAGCCTCATGATCCCAGGAATGAGGACAGTCAGGTTTGGAAAAGGCTCTGGGATCCAGGATGGAGGATTTGGGGAATCCCATTTTTCTTAGGGATATTTAAGACATCCCACACATGGATAAAGAAAGGTATATCCATAGATCCATGCTTTTTTTTTTCCTGGAGCAGAGGCAGGGAAGCACTGGGCTCTGTTATTAAATATTGATTTTCCCCTTTTTGGAAGCTCTTTTGCTCATCCCACAGAATTCCCTGCCTGTTTTCCCTCCCCCTCCTGCTGGAATTCCCACATTTGTGGCTCAGTCCAAACTTCCAATCCCTCCAAAATTCCAGTCCTTCCCAAATTCCCGCAAGCAGCAAAACCAAGGATGGGGTTAAGGTGGGACCCGGGCGCGCTCCAGCTGCTCCAGCCCCACCTTGCGCGGAGCCAATCGGGATTTGCTGCCATTCCGAAACGTCATTCCCGGCCGGAGGGGCTGGGAGGGCCGGGAATGACTCAGTCCTGGCACAATCCTAGCCTTTTTAACACTCCCGGCTGGATTGTTCCCTGTTTGCCCATTTTCCTCCCGGTTTTTTAACGCTGTCCCAGCCCAGCCGCGCCGAAGCGCTTTTCCCGCTGATGTGCAAATTCCCGGGATGGAGCTGGCTCTGGAATGCGAAGGGAGAGGCAGAGTTGGAAACATTCCAGAGGCTCGGGAAGCGCCGGGTGCTGCCCGCGCAGGGCGGCAACAACTGGAAGGAAAAGCAGGGTGGGATTCTCCAAAGGGATGAGCCGCTCCTCCAGACCCTGCCCAGCTTTCCCGGGATCATCGCAGAGGCCTGGGATAGGCTTGGAGAGAGAGATAAGAGTGAAGAGAACCCAAAAAAACAGGGATGTGGCTCCACAAAGGGGGAAATCCAAGCTGCAGTGGAAGCAGGATGATCAATTCCTTGTTTTCCAAAGGGGCTGGAATGAGATGGGCTTTAAGGTCATTCCCAACCCAATTCAGCCTTGGATTATTGTTCTCCTGATACTGATCTTCCCAAAATCTTCTCCCCCCGAAATGATCCCATTTGGAATGTGGGATCCCTTTGCTGAATCATGTCAGGGGAACACATTCCATTAAGAAAAGGGAATTACAAATACTGGCATCCACTGGGAAATCCGGAGCCCCCCCGTGTTGGGATGCAGCTGCTCCAGTCCCTCTCCCCATCCAAGGAGAGATCACAAAATTCAGAAGGGAGAGGAGCCGAAAGTTCAAATATTCCTTAAAAAATATCAGCAGCATCACCATTCCTGCTTCCCACACCGAGGTCTTTCCAGGTTTTTCCATTCTATCCTGCAAATCTTTCTCCTTGGAGAGGAGGAGGAGGAGGTACGGAGGAGAGGAGGAGGAGGAGGTACAGACTCCAGCAGGGCCTTGGATTTGCCCCAGGAATGGGTCAGCACTCATGATTCCAGAGATAAGAGGGGAATCCCGAGGGAAAATCATCTGTTTTCCTTTCTGCTGATGAAGTTTGTGGCTGGGAGGTGAGAAAAATGGGATATTCCCATTGGAATTTTATTACTGGATTGAAGGATTATCCCAGCTCGCTTTGTTTCCCCATTGGATGCTGACTCTGGGTGTCTTTTCCAGCTGGGAATAACACGGGATTCTCAGTTCCATATTTTCCGCCCCTTTTTCCCATCCCTTTGCAAATTCAAAAGGCGTTTCTGGGATTCCATCACTTTTGGGACGTTATTCTGCAAGGAATCGGATGCTTTGGATTGGGAGCAATTCCCCAGGCAGGGAAGTGGGATTTGCTCGTGTATCCATCTTTTTGCAAGAAGCTGCTCCAGGTTTTTCCAGGGAATTTGAGATATGTTGGGAGCCAGCTGGGAAGTGCTGCTGGAGCTTTATTTCCATCAAACCCAGCTGAATCCAGGAACAATAGGGAATTATCCCTAGGGAACATTATTCTGTAGAAACCTCCTCCCATATCCAAGTACAAACACAAAGCCAACGGCAGCCAAAGAGAAGTGGGAGCCCATTCCCACTTTTTGATGGATTTGTTTTCCAAGGCCTGGGGTCCAGCTGGAAGTCCTGCTTAAGGCAGGAAAAACCGGGCCAGGTTTAATTCCCAGTGTCTGGGATGCAGGAAAGCTCTGTTTCCACTCCAAAATTTGCGTCCCAAATTCAGCACTTGGATTGGAATAACCATTCCCTGTTTTTAGCTCATATCCCATGGGATTCAGGCCTTGGATGCTGCTGTTTTCCCACTGGGGTGCAGGATGCTGAAGATCCCAGTGCCAGGAATTCCTGGGCATTCCCTGCCCTGCAGAGCCAGGTCCCACTCTGACCCACTTCCCAAATCCCTAAAAATCCCAGGATCCTTCTTTTCCATCTCCGTGTGTTCAGCTTAACCAGCAATTCCAGAGCAATTCCAAGCTGCTTTTCCTTTTCCATGTTGCTCCAAGTTTTTTTGCCTTTGGTTTTGTCCAGTTTCACTCTTTCCCCTCTTCCCCCTCCTATTTATCCAAGGAAATGGGGCTGCTCAGGAATTCAATGGGAGGAAGGCAGGAGCTGCTGGCTCCGCATCCGGGGGCTGCCGGGGGGACCTGGAGGTGCTTCCCTACTTTTAATGGGATGGAGGAAGAATCTCGGCTGAGCTGGGATTCTCCTATCAACTCTGTTGCTGGAAGGCTTGGAAAAATGGGATCCCAAAAGCTGGAGCCAGGGCAAACCAACTGCCAGGGAACTGGGAAGTCTGGGAAAGGGGGAAAACAAAACAAGCTCTAAAATTCCTGGAAAAAGTTCAGCAAGGTTTTAATTCCTTGCTTGGACTCCGGGAAGAAGCAAATCCTGCTCTTTTTGGGGCATCGCCGGGATCTCAGGTTTTCCTGGAATGGGATGGCCTTTGCTCCATGCTGGTGATTTATATGAGAATCCATCCCTGCTCCTGACCGTGGGATATTTGGAGCTCCTAGGCTAGGAGTGAGCTGGGAAGTGGCTGGGATTCAATGCCAGATGTGCTCCCAATCCCTCTGGCACTGGGATGGGGCTCAGTGGCTCAGGGAAGTATCCCCAAATCTTCCCAGAATCCCAGAATCCCAGACTGGATTCCGGCCAGAGGTCACCGCTGGGGCAGGACCTGCAGCTCCCTTTGGATTCTCTCCATAATAACCGAAGCCGGATTAACAGAATTTAGGGATCAAATCCCTACTTTAAGCCTGGCTAAGCCCATCCCAAGGTTTTCTTGGAGCTGCTTTGGGAAGCCAGGGCGTTGCACCATGGCCAAGGCGGGAGCTCCCACCCCGTGGCAGAGCGGGACACGGATCCCGGTGGGATTTGTCCGGAAAACTCGGCGCGCCCACTACAATGCCCAATTTCCTGCTGGGAGGGACCTGGCAAGGCAGGAAAACATCAGCACTTTTCCAGAGACTCCAGGCTCTGCTTCCCTGCTCCTGACTGCTGTCGGAGCAGCAAGGATCAATCCCATGATTTTTGCTGGAATTGCGCTGCCTTTAATCCTCACCTCAGATCCAGCCCGTGGATGCACCAGAGCTTCTCATAACCTAGGGGATGAGAGCTCTGTAAATAAAACTTGGGATTGTTGGGAATGTGGGCAATAAAGATAAGGGCCGGGAAGGCTGGGCAGAGTTTTCCGGCTGGAGAACGTGTCCCAAGGCTGTTCTTCTCTCCTTATCACGGCTCCGCAGGAGCTGGGTGCCGCTGCCAAGGGATGTGCCGGAGCTGGGATTGCCTCAGCTGGAATTTCCCTGCCTCAGCAAGAAAAAAAAAGGGAACACAAAGTGAAATATCCCCAGGTTGGTGGGCAGGGAATCACAGCCGGAGGAAAATCTTCCCTTGATTCCACACCCAGCTCCAAGGTTTTTGTTTTCACCCCGAAAACAGGGAAGAAAACATTTCCTTAGAGGTTTAAAAGGAATTTTCCCTCTTTTCCAGCATTATTTATTGGTGTTTCCATAGGATCCTCCTCTGTGCCACGGCTGTGGGCATCCAATGCTGGATTCGCTGACAGAAAGCGAATGGATGGAGCAAAGGGAACTCTAGGGCTTTGATGCAGTGCTGGGGAAATGGAAACAGCCACAAAAACCATGGATTGGGATCCATTCTCCTGCTCCTGAGATGGGATTTCATGGGTTAATTACAGCCAAATTCCCATATTGGAAAGGAATTAGGGATCATGTCCCAGGTGCTCCCTGCCCTGCTGTCATTCCAAGGGTTTTACCTTTCCCGGGACCGGGTTATCTGTGGCTGCTTCCGGAGCATCCCTATGGAATTTGGTGAAGGCCAGCATGGAAATGGGAAGAGCCCTGTGGATAAGCATCTGGATCCTGCCATTGTTATCCTGAAAGGAGCGGCGGGGGAAAGGTGGGGAGGAACCAGGGATGCTCCGAGCAGCGCTGCTGTTTCCAAAGGGATAAAATCCTTGGATTCTCGGCCCTCCCGGCCACCTGCAGACCTGATCCCAGCTGGAGGCAGCTTTCCACTGACCTCACTGGGCAAACATTCCCTCCTCCCTGATTTTTGCAGGGAATGAGACGCTAGATACGCAGGATTGAAAGAAAAAATCTGTGCCCTCGGCTGTGGCAAAAAACCAGGAGCCTGTTCCTAAAGGCTGAGCCCATTCCCAAATCCTCTGGGGATTTTCTGAGGGCTCCAACTGAAATCCAAGCTGGATGCTTTCGGCTCTGGGAGGTCTGGGTTTCCAATTCCTCTTTTTCCCAAGGAATGTGCTGTGCCAAGGCTGAGCTTCCCATGAATTCTTCCAGTGAAGCTGATTCATTTTCATACTCAGGTTTGGTGTAGTTTTCCCAAATTCTCTGGAAAAGCTGGAAAAGCCTTAGCAGGCAGATATTGGAATACTCCAACAGAGTAGTCGGAGCTGGATAGAGCCAAGATTATCCCTTGGGATGTGCGAAGCATGAACTGGAAGCGGGGCAGCTTGGAAAATAATGGGAATGTTTTTCCCATCCTGCAAAGAAACAGAGGGAAAGGAGCCGGGATGGATTTGATCCCAAACAAATGGGATCCGTTGGTTTATTGCTGGCATTCTGGCTGTATCCATGGCTCCTCTTCCCACTGTGTTATCCTGGACGTGGGAATTCGCAGCAGGATTTTTCCCTTTGAGTGACACCTTGGCAGGATTGGAACGATCTCCGGGATTTTTTAACGGGAAGAGATGGAAAGGCGGCATCCCCCGGCTCAGCCGATGATTTGAGGAATGTGCAGTGCTGGAACCGCCTTTCCTTGGAGCTTTTCCCTGCCTGATTTCCCAATCCAAATCCATAGCATTCTGGACTGATCTCCTATGGAATTCAGGCTATAAATTTCCCTGGCAGTTCTGGCTCCGGTGTTGGAACTCCCACCTGGATTTCAAAAGTCATTCCCTAACGGTGAAGAATCCACCCTATCCCAGGGTGATCCATGCGGGATCAAACAGCCACAGCTCCAGAGATGAACTCATTCCACAGAGGAATGAGTGGTTTATTCTGGTGGGATCCGTTTTCCCCCCTGGAATTGCTCTCCAGGAATTCCAGCTGTTTCCTGGGAATAGCAGCTTGCTTGTTCTTCCCACTTTTCTGGGATTTTAGGGATTCCTGCTTCATTCCCTCCTCTTCTTGAGGGTGCCAAAACCCCCCGTGGGAACAGCCTGGAATATACCCAGAGCCTCTGGAAAAATCCCAAGTTGTGGTCCTGGCTCTGTTGCCATGGCAAGGAGCTCTTGGATTCCCATCAGCACAGTGGGATGGGGTCATTCCCAGTTTTCCTGCTTGCTCCAGCTGGGATCCCAGCAAGGACAGGGATCCTGGCTGTGAGCTCCACAACCTCATCCTGCTTTTCAATAGGGAAACTGTTCCAGCCCCTGCTGCTGGACACCACGGGATCTGTCGGTCATTCCCTGACTGGAATGCACTGGGATGGCTGGAGCAGTTCCTTAGGAAAAGGGGATTAGAGGGAGCAGCCTCTTTCTGTCACAGCAAACTCCGACTCCTGCCAGCATTTCACTGGGAACAGCTTGAAAGGATTGGAAAAAAACCAAGGAACAGAGATTCCCCAGGAGGGATCCGCCTGCTCCATCACGGCGACCGCGATCCACTGTCATTCCTGCCTGGATGTGACTTTGGGATTACTCAGGGGTGAGATGATCGATCCGTGAGTGACCCGGGTGGGAACCCCTGGGATGGGATGTGTCAGCGCAGGAATTTCCAAGCACATCCAGCTGGGATGAACTCTGCTTTTCCAAAGCTTGGATAAGGAGGATCATGTGGAGCTGCTGGGCTTGGAATGAGCAGCCCCTGTGAAGGAGCAAGGTGTGGGGATCCTCTTGGAATTCTCTTCCCAGCAAAATAACCAAAGTGGCATTTCCAGCTTTATTGGGAATGTTGGGAAGAAGGGAGCAGTGCCAATGCATCTTCCTGTGCTCCATTCCCAACCACCCATGCCAGGGGCAGCTCCTGCACCTTGTTCTTGGAATTCTGGAATTCTGCTTCCTTCCCACACACTCCCATTTTCCAGAGGGACAAAATTCCCACCTGATCCTCGTGGCTCAGCCCACAGTGACCTTGTCCCAGCTCTGGGAAAAGGCAGGAAAGCTTGAATGTTGGCATTCCAGTTGGGAATTCTGGGCCTATAAACAGCTCCCTGCTCCTGTCCCAGCTCCAGATGTGTGCCCTGAATTCCCAGCTCCTTGCTTTGGAAAAGAAAGTGTTTGTGGAGTCACATGGATCCACTCCTGAACTTTTCCAGAGCCTGGTCCCTTGGGAAGTTGGAAATGTGCACCCACAGCATCTCTTGGATGAGCTTGGATCCTTGGACCCAAATCCATTGACATAAGTACAATGTTTAAGGAATTTGGGATCTTTTTTCCCTTCCTTTTGGCTCCTTCCCTTGTCTCTCCCACATTTTTCTCCAACACTTTCAGGCTCCAGCCTGTTTTCCTATTTTTATTAAGGATGGGGTTTCATGTCCTCACATGCCTGGGAAAAGGTAGGGATTAAAAACAAGGATCCATCATATTTTGGGATGTTCTTCCAGCTTCCAGTGCAAACCTGGGTTTGGCAACCCCACTGCAGCCATCCTGGCACTCCCAACAGATTTTTGGGATAACCTGGAGCCAAGTTTTTGGCTGCTGGAAAACCTCCTGACTCCATGGATCCCTCTGAGCCGCAAAAACAGAGCCATAAAAATCACCAGCCTTTGGAATACTGGAGACCCAGTATCTGCCAGTGTGATTCCTCGATGGAAAAATAAAGGAATTTTAGATGGAATTAGGTCCCCCATTGTGTCCAGCTTTCAGGTTTTTGCTTCTGTTATAATTCCCTATGGAATGTTTTTTCCCTGAGAAGGTGCCAGAGTTTGGATCCATTCCTTTAGGCCCTGGAATTCACCTTGCCCGTGGTTATCCCAGAAAATTCCACCTTTCTTGGAGCCTTCTCCGTGCCTGCAGCAACATTTTCCTGTTTCCATGCAATCCTGGTTTATAAAGGATAATGAATCCAGAAGGGAAAGACTGGAGTGGGACGTTCTGGGATTCGGAACTCCAGCTCCATCCAAAGGGATACTTTTCCTTTATCCACCTTGGCATTCCTCCAGGCCAGGAATTCCTGGCAGTCATTAAATATCCCAGAGTAAAAGCAGATGCTGTAAGAAACAGGTCGTGACCAACAGTCATTCCCACTGGTTTTCCAAAGGTTATCCAGCCATTCCCGGCCCCAGTGCTCCTGAGGAATATGAATTTTTTAATCCCAGTTGGGAAAATAATCCATAAAAATGAGTGGTTGGTCTGGGACCACTTCTGGAGATGGATTTTTGTATATTTGAAGGCGGACAGGGTTCCAAAAGCCATTCCTGAAATTAATTGGGATAATTATCGGAATCATTATTAGGGATAAGCACAAAGCTGGGAAATTAGTGGTGGGAAAACTTTGCAAATCCTTCTCCTCCTCCTCCTCCAGAAATCCCTAATCCGCTCTTTTATCCTGAAGGCTGCCATGACCATGAGCTCCACGTGGGCATCCAAGCCTCATTCTGGAGTTTTAAGCTTTCCTTGGAATTCCAGACAGATTTTCATCTCCGATGGCTCCAGGCTTGATCATCATTAATATCTGGGAGCATGACTACTCCCGATGGAGCCGAGGTGGGATGTGGACACAGCTGGAGAAAGGAGCAGCTCTGCCCATTCCCACTTCCCAGGAGATCCGAGCGCCGCCCCACCGTTCCCAATGATATTTCCCTTTGTTTCCTTTCCTTTTGATCGTGGAATTAATGAATTATTTCCCTTCCAAAGGAGACGAGGGCAAGGAGGGCTTGGGGAAAAAGCAAAACTCTGGGAAGAGTCCAAAAATAACCAATTAGGGAACTTCCAGCACGGAGCCTCCCTCCCTGCTCCTTTTCCATGCCTAATGACTGTGCTGGGAACAAATGGTGATGGATCAAAAGGGATTAATTGGGATTTTAATGAGCTTGGACATTTGGCTTGGGATGACTTCCCAATGTTCTGTCAGCTTCGTGGGGATGGATCTTGGCATAGATCTTCTCCAAGCAGGAGAGGCAAAGGAGAAAAGATGGAATAAGATGAAGGTAGATGGGAATTTCTTCATGGAATGGGTTGTTAGCATTGGAACAGCCCAGGAAGGTTTGGAAATCCCATTCCTGGAAGTTTCCTGGAATGGGATAAAGGCAGATGGGAATTTCTTCATGGAATGGGTTGCTAGCATTGGAATTGCTCAGGGAAGTTTGGAGCCCCCATCCCTGGAGCAGCCCTGGAATCGGATAAAGGCAGATGGGAATTTCTTCATGGAACAGGTTGTTAGCATTGGTAAAGCCCAGGGAAGTTTGGAATTCCCATCCCTGGAGGTGTCCAAGGAATACACGGACATGGCAGGTTGGACTTGACGATCCCGGAGCTCTTTTCCAACCTCAGTAATTCCATGTGAGTCTGTGGGACCAAAGGCAACCTCCCGAGCTGCAGCTGGGGCCGAGCTTCCCCAGCCTGGCCCGGAATGACTCATCCTGAAATTCCCCAAAATATTTTGCCAGGTGTTTGTTTCTCCAGGCAGCTGCTCCTTCCATGTTTAGTCATTCCTGGGCCAAGATTCCACACCCAAACTGGGACTAAAAAGAGCATTTTCCTATCCCTGCAGGGGCACCTGGAGGTAGGAATGCGCTCCCTGAAAACACTTAAGTTCAGGCCACAGATGTAAACCACAATTCCCGTTTTTCTCCCAAATAATTTGGATTTGCAAATCACGGTGAGTGCTCAGCACAAAGGAAAAATAATCACTGCGGGAAAAATATTTTTGCTGGGAAGACAGATATTTACATTTTTTAAAAAACCTGGGATAATTCTGGTGGCTAAAAGTCAAGAGGCTTCTGTAAGAGGACAAAAGTTGGGATCTTGCAAGGGAATGCTGCTTTCTGGGAAAAAGCAGAAAAACACAGCCAGCTGTTGGAAAACTAACACTTAATCCAATGCATTTAGATTTATTTTCCGTACAATTTCCCCTGGTGAACAGCTGGGACCAGCTGGAATTTATCCGGAATCACCTCCACGAAATCACCAGCTCTTTTAATCGGAGTCTGGGAACATCGGGCGTGTAAAACTGGCAAGAATTCCCTCTTTTCTTGCCATTAGGAATAACTTTGGGGGTTGTTTTGCTGGATTTCTTCTGGCTGGGAGCAAGGTGCTAATCTGAATTTATTCCCTGGAATCCTCTGCATTTCGTACGGCTTTATCACGGAATATTGAGATGGAAGGGACCCCATGGAGAAGAGGGGGAGAAAAAAGGGATTTTTGCCCCCCCTCCTTTTGCTCATGGAATATTTGTTTTATATTGAACTGTAACTAAACAGGAGGCAGCTCCTTTCCAAGGGGGAAAAGCATTAACATCCTGTCCTTTAGCCGGAGACTAAACATTTTCCACCTGTTTTCCAGATCCTGGATGGAGAAACGGGATCTTTAGGATATTCTACAACCCCCAGATTCGACTACTTCAAACTCAACCAGAACTCAACTGTTTAAAAAACAATTAAAACCATTTCAATTCAGGCTTGACTGGGGGCGTTAAGGAGTTAAAAATGCATGGATCAGACCTTCAATATCCCTGGAACGTGATGGAAAATCCTTTGCTTCCAGAGGCAACTCCAGGGTTTAGCAGGGGTTAAAATATTTTAGGGAGAAGAGGGAAAAGAAGTTTGCAAAGTGCCAACAGCTTCAAAAATGTGTGATAAACAAGCAAATGAGCTGTGCCGAGGATTTATTTTGTGCCAGAAGGAAAACATCATGGATACACTCCCGGAATTTGGATTTGCATCGTCCTAACACGTCACTTGTCAGGAGTGTGGGGTCAGGATTGCAGGGGATTAACCCAAACCCAGCCCCGCACCCTCTTCCCTTGAACTTGTGGGAATACATCCTATCCCCAATGCTGCCACACAGGAATGAGCTCCCGGGAAAAATGAGAGGGAACGTCTGGAATTCACAGCCCGGAGCCAAAATCCTGGGCGCCTTCACGGCCGGGGTGGTGCTGAGCTGGCTCTGAGCTTGTTCCAGAGAAACCTTCCCAAATTGGGGTCTTGACCTTGGTGGGAGCCCTTCCAGTGACTCCTGGATGTGTCCAAACATCAGGAACATGGAGCTGGCATCCAAAGTGTTGGCTCCATAACCCCAGGGAACACAGAGGGGTTAAAAGGGCTTTTAATTGATTTGTTATTGATTTTTAAATTTTATTATATTTTATTTAATATATCTATTGCCTTGATCTGTTAAAGTCATCAGTTTTCCAGAGCTCCAAGTGTTCAGCCTGGAGAAGAAAAGCTTTGGGATGACCCAACTGCAGCATTCCAGGACCTGAAGGAGCTACAAGAAACACGGAAAGAGACTATTTCCAAGGGATGGAGTGATGGGACAAGAGGGAATGGTTTCCCACTGCCAGAGGGCAGGGATAGACGGGATATTGGAAAGGAATTCTTTCCTCTGAGGGTGGAGAAGCCCTGGTACAGTTTTTCCAGAGAAGATGTGGCTGCCCCTGGATCTCTGGAAGTGTCCAAGGCCAGGCTGGACAGGGCTTGGAGCACCCTGGGATAGTGGAAGGTGTCCCATGGCAGGGGGTGGGACTGGATCATCTTTAAGGTCTCTTCCAACCCAAATCATTCCATGGTCTTGGAATCTGATGGTTGGACTCGATGGTCTTAAAAGTCTTCTCCTATTCCCTCTGGTTTTACTCTGGTGTCCAGGTTTTTCCCACCAGAACCTTGTTGGGAATTAAACCTTGCTGCTTTTTAGGGTTCTAAAATCTCTTTTTTCAGACAAAACACACCCAGACTTTCCTCAATTTTTCAAGTGACACCAGGCTTTTGGAAGCATTCTGCCAGGATACACAGAACTCCTGCTCCTTGAGACTGAACACGAGGGGGAGAACCTGTGGGATGTCTGATTTGTTGCACGATCCCACACCAAAATTTCTTGTGGGGAACAGGACAAGAGGCTCAGACACACGGAGCAAGGGCTGTTCTGTGCTTTCCATCAGAATTTTCTCTGGAATTTGCATTTTTAGCCCATGCTGAAAGCTCTGTCCCTGTCTCGGGGATGATCCCGAGGTTTGTTCGGCTCCCAGGTTTTGGAAGCTCTCTCTGCAGTGCCGTGGTTGATATCCGTGCTCGGATTCCTCTGGATTAAAGGGATGAGTAGGGCTGCAGTCCGGGCTGCTCTTTCCGAAGGCTGCAGCATCCTCTGGTGGAGCTGTAAGGAAGGGATATCCGTCCAGGGAAAACACATCAGGATGTTTCCTTGGGGGGGCTCCAAAATGTCCCCCAGCTTGGCTGGGAAGAGCCAAAATCACCAACGCCCCAGCGCTGCTTCCCGCTGTGCTCCAGGGGGAAGGAGTCTGGGATCTGGGGACATTTCCATCCCTTGTTTTGCTGGAGATGTCCTGGCTGACCTTGAGCCACAAACACCCGATGAATCAGGAGCAGAACCTGACTGGCAGAGCTGACTCCCAATTTTTCCCCTTTTCCTGGTTTTAGTCACCACAATCAAAGCCCGAGGTATTTATTTCTCCACTCCTGACCAAAGAAAGGGCTCAGATAAAATCTGAGTTCCCAGGCTCTGATTCTTCCCTGCATTTTGTTGTTTTGGCTTAACAGGTTGCTTTATTTCACCATCACAGCGCCTGGAATGCTTCAACCACCATGGAACACCCAGGATTTGCATCTCCCACGGCTGCCTCCTACATGCTTCAATCCTCCTGTTGAAATTCCAAAATTAAGGATTAGGAAAGAGCAGCTACGAAGCTCTTCTTCCTCTCTCCCCACCGGAGAGACACAGAGAGTTCCAGGGGTTCTAGGGAGCCCCTGAAGTGCATCCGAGCACCCAGAATCAAGGGAATCTCCCGAGAAACAAAACTGGTGGCAAAGAGCAGAGTGAAATCCTTGGGAAAAAATCCCTCCTGGGATGGACACACGGTGTACCCAGAAATTCCCTCCATCCTTGTGGAATCCTGGCTAAATGGGCCGGGAGCTTCCCAAACTCCTCTGGGTGAGAGCTGCCGAGCGCGTCAGTTTACCAAGAAAGGAAAAATAAACACCATTCCCTTGTGTGAAGATACAGGAATATTATCCTGACATTTTCAGCATGGATCACTCATATTGCTCCTCGCTCTTCCTGCTCCGAGAGCTGTGCCTGGACAACAGAAACATTCCATGGCTACAAACAAAATAATCAGGATCAAAAACGTGGATAACACAGATATCTGCCTTTCCTGATTTTTTTTTTAATGAAGGAATTTATTCTACATTTCCTCAGGGAATTACGGCCATCCAACATTTTTTACGAGCTGTTAAAATGTGAAGATTAAAATCTGCACTTAAGGG
>VZTZ01009881.1:31911-79870 GCA_013400955.1 Drymodes brunneopygia | reverse complement strand
ATGCTTCAAAGGAGGAATTTATTCTGGAAAAAAAAAGATTGGAAGTGCTTGGCAGCCCACTTTGTGTGATTTTATGTGATAAATGACAGGAACATGGCATCACCAGAGGGAAACACGGAGACCCTGTGCTTCTCCTAACCCCAGATTTACCCCACTGAAGTTTAGAGCTTTATTTTGGTTTCTATAAACACCTTTGTTAACTCTGTCACTGATCTCCCAGCATCCACAGTGGATATCCCAGTATCCTCATGGAAATCCCAGTATCCACAGTGGATATCCCAGTGTCCTCATTGAAATCCCAGTATACTTACAGAAATCCCAGTATCCTCGTGGATACCCCAGTATCCTCATGGAAATCCCAGTACCCACACCAGCCATCCCAGCATCCTCATGGATACCCCAGTATCCTCATGGAAATCCCCGTATCCCCACCGGGAGAAGTTGAGGGGCCGCCACAACAAACTGGGTGCTGTTTAAACGACCTGAGGGAACGCATCACTGAGGTAATTTTAACCCGACAAAACCCGGCTTTTTGAAAGCTTGAAAACAAATTGTTTCCAACACGGCTCGTTTTGGGAGTGTTTTTTTGCGGATCCGGGCCGAATTAAGCTGGGGATTTGGGGTTTAAAGGGGTTTTTTTTCAGGTTTTGTGGGAAGGCCCTGCCCACACTCAAAATGGCGGCGGCGCTGAGGCGCTGAGGCCGCCATGGCGCTTTCGGGCGGGAGCCGGCGGAGAAGGCGGCGGGGTAAGGCCGAACCGGGGCCTCCGGGGCCGGGAGGGACCCTCGGGATGGAGCCCGGCGGCGCCGGGAATCACCCTCGGGAGCGGCGGGAGCCATCCCGGCTGCTCCTGCCCAGCGGGAGCGGCCCCCGGGTGCTGCCGCCTCAGGGAGCGCACAGGTCCCGGCGCTCTAAGGAGCCAAACGCTGGGATAAACATTCCCTGTCTCTGCTTTCCTTGCAGCGCTTCCCGGATTTCTGCGCACGGATAAGAATCTTAAAATCCAGAAGATGATGCCGGCTGTACCAGTGGCACAAGGTGCAACACGGCGCGGCGGTATTCCCGGAGGATGGTGAGCGTCGGTGCTGTGCCAGCCTGGAATTCCTCGGGGGAGGAGCCTCTCCAGGGGTGTCCCGAAGGTAAATTAAAAAAAGAAACAACCAAACTTTAGGAGTTTTGGAGGAATTTGGCCAGCAGTTTGCTGGAGGGAGAATGTTAATTTTTTGGAGCGTAAATGGAGATGTTTCTAGAGCACAAATTGAGGTGTTCCTGGAGCACAAATTGGGATTTTCCTGGTGGATAAAAAGAGACTGGGGAAGGTACATAGAGATTTATGCTAGACAATAAACAGGGATGCTCTGGAGCAAAAATGGAGATTTTCAGGTGGATAAAATAGAAATTTTTCTGGCAGGTAAATTTGGGTTATAAAAATATACTAATATAAATATTTTCTTGGACATTCAGGCCACTGTAGGGCTTTATTTTTAAAGGAGTTGTACTAATTTCAGTTGTACTTATTCCAGCTGCACTGATTCCAATTCTTTATCAGGAACTTTGTAATTGAATTGAAATATGGTTTGAGTTTTGCATCAGTTCTGATGCAAATTAAAGTGTCTTTGCAAATAATCTCTTGGATTAATTATGCTTTCTGCAAATCTTGCACACGTGTGCACATTTTTTAAGGATTTATTCCCAAATTGTCAGGGAAAAAGCTGGAAAGCTGTTACAAACAATCCCATAAAATGGGGAGGAAATGGGGTTTTCATTTAAATCCTTGGAGTGAGTGTTCTGGAGACTTCAGGATTTGGCAGCACTTTGGAAAACTAAAAATCAGCTTCCAAATGGGAACAAAACTCAAAAATCTTGGGTTTTTTTCTGAAGGAAAAAATGATGGGAATGGATGGATTTGTGGAAAGATGCCTCAGCTGCTGGGGGGGGGTTTAATCCAGAAGCAGCTGAACTCGGAGATGATCTTGGAACTTATCTCTCCCATCAGGCTCCATGTCAGATCCTGGTGTTGGAGGAGCTCCCGTGGGAGCACGGATCGGGATCTTATCGCAGACGGGAATCTTGCAAAGGAGCAGCAGGGAATTAGCACGTGCTGCTCCCATTGATTTCTCCAAGCACTGCACACAAACCAGGATCTCCTGCTGGAAAACACACAGAGGCAGCAGATGGGCTGGAAGCTCATCTTGTGGATTTTGGAGCTGAACCTCTGGGTCGGCACTGCTTGCAGTGTGCTGGAGTTGTGTCCCCACGTGGGGAATAGCTGGCAGGTGTTGGGTTTGGGAGCATTGCTGACTGTGGGAATTGCACAGCAGGAATCTGGATGAGAGCAATCCTTTTTCAATAGTATTTCAGGATTGCTCTTGTGCCCATATTTCCTCAATGTCCTGCTCCTGGGAGATGGTTTAGTTGAGGTGGTGGTGATCCATCAAAGGCTGGAGATCGTTTCCAGCCTCAGTGGTTCTACAATTCCACCTGCTCAGGGTGAATGAAGAATTAGGGCACGGAATTCCACTGGCCTTTCCCTGCCATACGTGAATGGAAAGATAGGAAAAAGCATTCCAATGTTTCTGTGTTTCTTCTGGCAGGATGGAGAAGAAGAAAATCCTGATGAAATCCAAGGTTGCTGCTCCCAACATGCTGAGGGCTCTGCACTCCCTGTACCGGCTCGGGCACCTCTGCGACGTGACGGTGCTCACCCAGCACCTGGGAATCCAGGAGGAATTCCTGGCTCACAAAGCTGTCCTGGCAGCTTCCAGCAACTACTTCAAGGGACTTTTCCTGCACCAGGAGATGCTGGACACGCAGAGGTGCACAGTGACTCTGCAGGACATCTACACTGAGGAGTTCACCTCCTTCCTGGAGTTTGTGTACACGGCCGAGGTGGAGATTGAGGCGGGGAAGCTCCAGCGGATGAAGGAAATAGCAAAAAGGCTGGAATGCAAGGATCTGCTTGACATCTGTGAAGAAGTGAAGGCGGAGGGCAGGAAGGGCTTGGATTTGAGCCTCCACCTGAAAGGGCAGAGGGGTGAAAATGGGGGGTCACAGTGGCCTCACATCCAGCAAGAGGAGAGCACCAGGAACTCTTCCCAGGTTTTGGCCATTCCCATGCAGAGGAAACTTTGGGATAGGCAGAAACACAAGGAGCTGCTGGCGAGTTATGAGCTCATTGGAGGCCAAGCAGGAGGCCTGGAGCAGGAGGCCACAGCTTTTCCAGCCCCAAAACCCAGGCCGGCGAAGCTGCCCAAGTGCAACAAGACACACTCCCCAGTCACCAGCCTGGAAAACAAGGATGGCCATTCCCTCTGTAGGGGGCAGGAGCGGAAGCAGGGATCCCAGGTGTGTCCCTACTGTGACAAGGCCATCAGCTCCAAGTGTGGCCTGGCTGTGCACATCCGGACCCACACTGGGGACAGGCCCTACCAGTGCCAGCGCTGCCCCGCCAGCTTCGCCCACAAGGCTGCCTACACCTCCCACCTCAGGTATGGCCTTCCTGGGAATGTGCTTCCTCAGAATTTCAGGATAGAGCATTCCTGGAGTCCTCCCTGCCTTTATTCCAGAATTCCTTGGATCTGACTTGAAGAGTGTTGAAATCGGGATTTTTCTCTTGAAAAGTGATGGCTGGATTGAGGTCTCCCAGATGGGGAATTTCAGGAGTAAGGGGGACTTGTGCAACCAGATTTCTTTGGAATACTCAGGTTTTGGGTTTTAAATAGGAATTTTGTGTCTCTGTCTAGGCATTTCATCTCTGTTTCCTTTGGTTTAAATCTGTGATTTCATGGTCTGGGAGGAAGAGTACATCCTACGTTCCTGATGGTGAAAAATGCAGATCTTAATGTGAGACATTTTAATTGTCTTTAATTATCTGGTCCAACTCTAACCAAACTCTCCCTGTTTTCAGGCTTTCCAAACATGCTGGGAATTTCTTAGATGGTGCAAAGAACAATTCAAAGGAAGGACTCTTCCCCCAAGGTCTGAGTCAAAACAAACAATTTTAGTTGAGTTTCAAACTTTCTGAAGTTGTGCTCCATTTTTAACAGGAAAACCCACGAGCCTGGGCAAGAGAGGAAACTCCTGCCTGTCTATTGGATGGTGGTTCCACCCGCACATGGCCCAAACCCCACAGGCTGTGACAAAGATCCCGATGGAGAGGCTTGGGATGGGACACCGGAAACCTCGGGGTGTGAGGAAGATCCTGGGAGTTCATCCATTGCTGAAGCAGAAAGGAGCAAGGAGCAAGAGAAATCCCAGGAAGCTGAAGGAGGGAATGAAGATGAAGGTGGAACGAGCGTGAAGGGCGAGGAGCAGGGAAGCTACGACGTGGGATACTCGCAAGTTGAAGGAAGCAGGGACAACAAGGAATGCTCTGAGGAAGAGAAGGAGGATGAAGCCCCAACCGAGAAGGACGGCAAAAACCCTGAACCAGGATTTAAACTAAAGAAGGCCAATAAAAGTGTGGCCAACAAGAAATCCATCTACGTGATCTGGTGTGACAAGTGCCAGGAGCAGTTTGTTTCCCGGAAGAAGTACGTGGATCACTGCCGGGACACGCACCAGAGCCCGCCTGGCAAGGCGTACCGGTGCGAGGTGTGTGGCAAGGCCTTCGCCAGCTACACCAGCTGCAAGGAGCACCGCGCCTGCGTGCACAGCGACGAGAGGAGGTTCTCCTGCAACCTCTGCCAGGCCACCTTCAAGAGGAAGCGGGACGTGAGGACGCATTCCATGCGGAAGCACGAGGGCAGAGCCAAGCGACCGCTGTGCTCCGTGTGCGGCAAGATCCTGAGCTCGCGCACGGCGCTGGTGTTCCACATGCGGACGCATACCGGCGAGAAGCCCTACGAGTGTGGCGTGTGCCACGCCAGGTTTGCTCAGCCTTCCCAGCTCAAGATCCACACCAGGTCAGACTCCAGCCGTTCCCATTCCCTGCCCCTTAAAGCAGGAACACCAGGATATCAGGGTCAGTCTGATCCATGATTAATTCCCTTACGCAAAGGTTTTGGCTCTGTGTTGCGTTTCCCGTGGTCAGGATTTCGACATGGATACCCTGTCCCAACTTGCGAGGAATATCTGTCATTTGGGACAGGCTCTAAAATCCCACGATGGCCCTCAGTGATGAAGAGTGAGTCAGGGATCCCGGAAAAATGGATCCTGAGCCGTGCTTGCTCTTGGAGCAAGGAATTGCCATGGGATTTCATCTCCATGTGCAACTCCAAATCTGTAGCGCTCATCTGGAGCTTGACGGGATGAGTTGCTCCCTGGTGATGTCTGTGTGGATGTGTTCTCTCCCAGGAGAGTGTGAATCATCCCGTGGAATTTCCCATCTTTCTTGGGAGCAAGATTGATGATAATCCTTTGTCCTGACAGCTCGAAATCAGGAATGATTTTGGACGTCATCCTGTTTGGGTTGGAATAAGTTAAGAGCAAACATTAGGCTCAGATTTTTCTGATTCTCTGTCATTTTCCCTTCTTTCTCCTTTCCCATGCTCTGAGCTATGACTCCTGGAAAAAAAAGGTGGAATTTATAGGTCCTGAAAGTGAGGAAAAGGTAAATTTTAAATGGGAATTTTAAATTTTAAAAGGTAAAATTTTAATGGGAATTTTGCTACTGGAATGCAGTGCCTGTACCTGGAAACACTCAGTTTTCTGAGGGGGCAGAATTTCCTTTTCCCACTACGTTTAAAACCCAAACATAGTTTCAAATCCAGTATTTTAGGGATCAAGGCCTAATTAATTACTAATCATTGGTTTGTCTCCATTAGATCCCACACTGGGGAGAAACCCTACATTTGTGAGGACTGCGGCGCTTCCTTTGCTGACAAAGGAAAACTCACCGGCCACAAGAGGACACACACAGGTGGGAATTAAATATTCCAGGTGGTTTCTCCCATCCCTTTCCTGTGTTATTGCTGAGGTGTGAAATAAATGCCCTTTTTGGTGTAATTCATGGAAGAGTATCCAATTACCAGGAAGTAATTAATAGGGATAGAAGGACTTTTTTAGCTTGGAGAAAGGGAGGCTCCGGAGGGACTTTGCTCTCCACAATTCTTGACAGGAGCCAGGGGGAATTTGGGCTCTGCTCCCAAGGAACAGGTGATAGGATGAGAGGAATGTCCTCAGGTGTTGTCGGGAGGTTCAGGTTGGACATCAGGAGGAATTCCTTCATGGAAAGGGTTGTCAAGCCTTGGAATGGGATGGAGTCCCTGTCCCTGGATGCACTCAGGGAACAACCAGATGTGGCACTGGTTGCCAAGGTTGGACTCAGTGACACTGGAGGTCTTTTCCAACCTGTCTTCTGGGATTTGCAGCCCAACTCTGAAGGGCAGAATTCCTGTGGCAGAATTCCCAGTGCCCTGTTTCTCTTCCCTCAGGAGAGCGGCTCTTCAGGTGCGACGTCTGCGGGAAGCACTTTGCCACCAACGAGTATCTGAAGTGCCACAAGCGCTGCCACCTGGGAGCCAAACCCTACAAGTGTGAGGTCTGTGGCAAAGCCTTCGGGCTCAGAGCCTCCCTGGCCCAGCACAGCAGCATCCATGCAGGTAATTCCAACGTGGGAAAAGGCATGGTGGCTTTGTGGTACTTGCCAGTGTGGATGGGGACATTTAATCTCATTGCTGAATTAGGGGATCCCAGACTCACTGAGGTTGGAAAAGAGCTCCAAACGGTGCCAAATCCCACCTTGTCACCAGGCCAGAGCACTGACTGCCATGTCCAGGCATTCCTTGGACACCTCCCTCGGGAAGCAGGGCTCATCCTGACCCCGCATCATGGGAAAAGTTGTGTGGTATCCTAAAAAACAGGCCTGGCTGGTGCAGCTGAAGGGATTTGGAGTAGAGGATGGCTGTAGCCTTGACAGATTTTGGGACATGTTTATCATGGAATGGTTGGGATTGGAAGGGACCTTAGGGATCATCTCATTCCATGCCCTACCACGGACACCTTCTACTATCCCAGGTTGTGTCCAGCCTTGGACGGAAAGGACAGCAGGAAGAGCCTGCTGCTGTCTCCTAACTGCTGCTAACGGTGTATGTTTTGCAATTCCCAGAGACCCGTCCGTATTTCTGCGAGCAGTGTGGCAAGGCCTTCACGCAGCAGGGGGCGCTGCGGCGGCACCAGCGCATCCACACCGGCGAGAAGCCCTACAAGTGCCGCGCCTGCGACCGCACCTTCACCGACCTGTCCACCCTGCGCCGCCACGCCGCGGTACGGCATCCCACGGCACCTTCCCGCCCCTCGGTGCCACCCCCGGGCTGCCAGGGGCACGCCGGCAGTGGGGACTCACAGCCCTGGGCTAGGAAGGAGATTTGGGGCAGGGCGGTGAGCTGTCGTCTTAAATTCTGTTCGTGAGGTTTGTGGGGTTTTCCTCCAGCGGCACCGCAGCTCCCAGTGCCAATCCAGTCCTCTCCCACTCCCAGGGGAAGGGTCACCATCCCTGCAAGTGACTGGATATGGCACAGCAGCTCCCAGTGCCAATCCTGTCATCTCCCAATCCCAGGGAAGGATCGTCATCCCTTCCTGCAGCACTTCCCGATGGTCATCAAAGGCCGGGCTCCATTTCCAAGATCTTTTCCTAAATGATCCCATGGAGATGTTTGAGGAAAGACGTAGGCTTTTAGATGCTTTTTTATGGATGAACTGCAGAGTCTGCAATGCTTTAACCTCATTCCAGCCCCTCGTGCCGTGCATTAATAGGAATTCACACATGCCCGGTGTTCTGCTGGAAAACGCTGAGCTAGGCTCTTCCCGGGGAACTCCAGCTCCTGGAACTGACAGCAAGCACAGAACAGGAGGTTCCTTTCCAGCTCCACGTTAACATTTTCCTGTGTGCTGAAATTCCAGCTGATTCTGGAAGCGTTCCCTGGCAGCAGAGCTAGAAATTCAGCGTGGAGTTGGCAGAAGAGCCTTGTTTGTATTTGAGTGCAGGATTGTGGAGTTATCCCAAAATTGTTGGATGTAGCTCTGGATAAAGTTAAATATTTGGCAGTTAAAAATCAGATTTAATTATTTTCCTATCCCACTCCCTTTTTTTTTTCACAGATCCATGACCGGAATGCTCACTGGAGAAGCTTCTTGATTGACCTGACACCAAAAAAAGACCACAATTGGTCCAAAATAGAGACTTTTGGGGAAGGAGATTCCGTGCCAGAAATTTGGTCAGTTGACCACAGGAAACTTTATAAACCAGAAGGTGTAAAAGCAGCAGCAGCACATGGGGCACCTGGGGCTGGGAACACTGGGAACACTGACCCCTCCCTTTTGTACTTATAATTATATTTATATTAGCCTCAAAAACGGCCGGGTTGAGGCAGAATGGTGGAAAATATCCTTTGGAATGCACAGGGCATCGTTCCCAGTGGTCGCTGCAGCTGCCTCGGGAAGTGGTTAAGGGGTAATTCCTCACGAGGGTGTTTATTCCAGTGAAATGTTTACATCTATCCAGAGGTTTGTTTTTCCCAAAGCTGTGGGAGCATCCCATTGGGAATGGGCAGCGCGGGGGGGGGTGGTGTGTGTGTGTGTGTGTGTATGTTTATACAAACACAGCCGCTGTAAATCACCAACTCCTCCTTCAATAAAGCTGTCAGTGCCGCCCAGCCCGTGCCTCCTTCATCGGCGCGGATTTCCTTGGGGAAAACGCCGGGATTTGGGAATGCCAAGGCCGGGGCTAGGCCGCGTTGTCTAGCAACGCCCTGCGCGCCGCGTGGCGTCACTTCCGGCGCGCCGCCGGCTCGGCGGGGTCGTGGCGCGTCAGCGCTTCCGGCCACGCCCGGGGCTGAGCGGGAGCAGCGCCTGGGAACGGAGCGGGAAGAAACCCAGGAGCGGGCTGGAAACAAACCGGGAGCGGGCCGGGAACCGTGAGTGCGGGAGCCGTGGCGGGCTGGCCCCGCCCGCCGCCTTCTTCTCCTCTCTTTCCCCCTTTTTCCGCCTCTCTCCTGCTCTTTTCCCCCCTTTTTTCTTTTCCTCTTCCCCCCTTTCTTCCTCCCTCCCTCGGAATCCTCTCCCCATTCCCCTCCGGGCTGGAGTTTTCTGCCTCTTTCCAGCCAGTTTTGCCTCTGAAAGGGGAGGCGTTCCAGGGGAATGGACAGTGCTGAAATGGGGATTAGAGTGGTGGTTGTGAAGTACAAGGAGCAGTAGCTAAAAATCATTTTGCTGGGGTAAAAAAGTGGCTTTTTGGTGTCGCTGATTGTTTATGAAGCAGTGGGTGGGACATCACATAATTCCCAGGGAATGGAAAGAAATTCCTCAGATTCCAATAGGAACGGGGTTAGACTCAACAGATTCCTCTGAGCACCTTTAAATCCATAGAAATAAAGTTTGTTCTGGGGTCAGACACTGGGAGAACACCCCAAAACGTCTGCTCTTACAAACTTTGGAGCAGCTTCAAACATTCCCAGGAAACAGGGCCCAATGGAGGGTTGGGAATGGGCCTTCAAAATGTGCAGGCTGTGAGTCCATTTTGAGGCAGTCTCATGATTTTGGGGATTTTCTGGGTGTGAATATGATTATCCATCACCTAAGAGCTTGGAATTTTACATGGAAATCATTTCTAGGCAGAGATTTTTAGGATTGCAGTTAACTTTTGCGTAATTTTGCCTTCCTGGCAAGGCCAGGAATCATTCCTTAATTCTGGGTGCTAGGATCCAGCTCCGTTTGCTCCATCCCTATCCCGGGTTCCGACAGCCCAAAGGAAAGTTAGGGTTGGAATTTAAGCTCGGATTAACTCCATGGTTTTGTTGAGGAGTTTGAGGCGGGGGTGCAGGGTTGAATTGAATGATCTCCGAGGTGTTTCCAGCCCCAGCAATTCCATGAAACTCAACCTCCAGCCGCCTCAGACGCGCGGCATTCTGCTGGCTGACGCAGGATCTCGTTGTCAGGGAGAAGAAAGATGGAGAGCACGGCCGTGCTGCTGGAATCCAAGTCGTCCCCCATCAACCTGCTGAACGAGATGCAGCAGCTGCGGCTGCTGGGCCTCCTGTGCGATGTCACGGTGAGCGTGGAGTACCAGGGCGTGCGAGCCGAATTCCCGGCACACAAGGCCGTGCTGGCTGCCACCAGCAAGTTCTTCAAGGACGTTTTCCTCAACGAGAAGCCTGTGGATGGCCCCCACAGCAACGTCTTCCTCAGCGAGGTGCAGGTGGCGGATTTCGCCTCCTTCCTGGAGTTTGTGTACACGGCGCGCGTGGAGGTGGAGGAGGACAGGGTGCAGCGCATGCTGGATGTCGCCGAGAAGCTCAAGTGCCTGGACCTCTCTGAGACCTGCTTCCAGCTGAAGAAGCAAATGCTGGAGTCCGTGCTGCTGGAGCTGCAGAACTTCTCGGAAGTGCAGAATTCCGCGGAGGAGGAGGAAGGTGCCGCCTACCCGAGTGTGGCAAAGGTTGAGCAGGACCCTTCGGATCCTCCTGAGGGAGCAGCTGCCAAACCCAAGGAGAAGCCGGACAAAAAGAAGGAGGTGCTGAAGGCTCCCTCTGCCAAGATCCGCAGGGCGAGCGGGCGGCTGGCCGGCAGGAAGGTCTTCGTGGAGATCCCCAAGAAGAAATATACCCGGCGGCTGCGGGAGGAGGAGGAGGAGGAGGAGGAGGAGGAGGAGAAGCAGGAGGGACAGCAGCAGCAGCAGCAGCAGGAGGAGGAGAAACCGGGCAAACCCCAGGCAGAGGGAGGCGAGGAGGACAAGAAGAGGCGCGGCGGCGGCGCCGCCTTCAAGTGCGGCGCGTGCGGGAAGGAGTTCCTGTACGAGAAGAGCTTCCTGAAGCACGTGCGGCAGAGCCACGGCGCCGCGGCGGCCGCCCCGGCGCTGGAGTTCCGCTGCGAGACGTGCGCGCAGACCTTCGCCAACCGCTGCAACCTGCGCAGCCACCAGCGGCACGTGCACAGCAGCGAGCGCCGCTTCCCCTGCCAGCTCTGCGCCAAGCGCTTCAAGAGGAACAAGGACGTCAAGAGGCACGTGCTGCAGGTGCACGAGGGCGGCGGCGAGCGCCACCAGTGCCACCAGTGCGGCAAGGGGCTCAGCTCCCGCACGGCCCTGCGGCTGCACGAGAGGACGCACACGGGCCACAAGCCCTACGGCTGCCCCGAGTGCGAGGCCAAGTTCTCGCAGCCCTCGGCGCTCAAAACGCACATGAGGTAAAGAGAGGCTTTTCCCCGGGCTGCGGTGTGGCCCTCGGGGTTTCTCAGATGTGTTTTTATGTGGGGTGCAGCCCTCAGGGCCTCCTAAATCCTTGTTTTCGTACAGTGTTCAGGCTTCGGGGCCTCCCAAATCCCTGTTTTCTCCTCAGGTGGGGTTCAGCCCTCCGAGCCACCAAAATTTCTGTTTTCATGTGGGGTCCAGTCCTCAGGATCTCCCAAATCCTTAATTTCATACAGGGTTCAAGCCTCAGGGCCTCCCAAATCCCTGTTTTCATACAGGGTTCAAGCCTCAGGGCCTCCCAAATCCCTGTTTTCATGTGGGGTTCAGCCCTCAGGGCCTCCTAAATCATTGTTTTCTCCTCATGTGGGGTTCAGCCCTCAGGGCCTCCCAAATCCCTGTTTTCTCCTGTGGGGTTCAGCCCTCAGGGCCTCCCAAATCCCTGTTTTCTCCTGTGGGGTTCAGCCCCCAGGGCCTCCCAAATCCTTGTTTTCATGTGGGGTTCAGCCCTCAGGGCCTCCCAAATCCTTAATTTCATGCAGGGTCCAGCCTCAGGGCCTCCCAAATCCTTAATTTCATTCAGGGTCAGGCCTCAGGGCCTCCCAAATCCCTGTTTTCTCCTGTGGGGTTCAGCCCTCAGGGCCTCCCAAATGCTCATTTTCTCCTCATATTCCTGTGTGGGCCGGGCCTGTGCTGCAGAGAAATGCAGGTTGGGATTCCTCCAGGTTTTATCAGGGAAGAAAATAATTTCTGGAAGGTTTTAATTTGATTTTATTCCTTATTTTACCTGTCTCAGGGCAGGGACTTTTTTATGAGGGCAAAAATCATCTCTGAGGGGGTTTTAATCTTATTTTATTCCTTATTTTACCTGTCTCAGGGCAAAAATCATCTCTGAGGAGTTTAAACTTGATTTTATCAGGTATTTTATCTCCCTCAGGGCGTTTTGATCAGGGAAAAATCATCTCTGAGAAGTTTTAAACCTGATTTTATCAATTTTATCTTTCTGCGGGCATTTTTATCAGGGCAGAAATCATCCCTGAGGGGTTTTAACCTTATTTTATCTTTCTGAGGGCATTTATATTAGGGCAAAAACCATCTCTGAAGAGTTTTAATCTGATTTTATCAGTTATTTTATATCGCTCATGGCATTTTTATAAGGGCAAAAATCATCTCTGAGGGGTTGAACCTGATTTTATCCATTTTATCTTTCTGGGGGCATTTTTATCAGGGCAGAAGTCATCCCTGAGGGGTTTTAACCTGATTTTATCCCTTATTTTACCTGTCTGAATGCAGAGATTTTTTTTCATGAGGGCAAAAATCATCTCTGAGGAGTTTAACCTGATTTTATCAATTTTATCTTTCTGAGGGCATTTTTTATCAGAGCAAAGTCATCCCTGAGGGGTTGAACCTGATTTTATCAGTTATTTTATCTGTCTCAGGGCAGAGCCCTTTTCATGAGGGCAAAAATCATCTCTGAGGGGTTGAGCCTGATCTTATCAGTTATTTTACCTTGTCTCATGATGGAGACAACTTTGTCAGGGTAAAAATCTTCTCAGAGGGTTTTAACCTGATTTTATCAGTTATTTTATCTGCCTTGGGCCAGAGACATTGTTATGAGGGCAAAAATAATTTCTGAAGGGCTTGAGCCTGATTTCATCATGGAAAAGACATTTTTGTGAAGGCAAAAATAATTTCTGAAGGGCTTGAGCCTGGTTTTATCCCTTTTTTTATCTTTCTCAGGGCATTTTTGTCAGGGAAAAATCCTCTCTGAGGGGTTAAACCTGATTTTTTTTCCTGTTCCCAGAGCCCTTTCAGGAATTTTGGATGCTGAAAACTCAATGCTGCCTTGAGTTCTGTGTGGTGGCAGCCGGTGGTGGGAATGTCTCATCCTTTGGGATATATTTTGCCATGTGGATGTGCAAAAAGCAGGAAAAGCAGCCATCCGAACCCCCTAAGGAGCTTTCCCTCACATCCCAAAGGATTGAGTGCCACAACCTGCAGAGGATTTTCTAAATTTGGGCTGCGTTTCACCATGCAAAATTCGGTTTTGCTGTGACATTTTTGGATGTGGGTGTTGATCCAGCAGTAAGGATCAATGGGAATGAGGGATGAGCTCATCCTGGAGTTTGAACATTCCTTTTTCCTTGCAGGATCCACACGGGGGAGAAGCCCTTTGTGTGTGATGAGTGCGGCGCCCGCTTCACCCAGAACCACATGCTCATCTACCACAGGCGCTGCCACACAGGTGAGGCTGGGAAACTGGGAAAAACCAATCCCAGACGTTCCAAGGAAACTGCTGCCTTCAGAAAATGCTGCTTTTTGTCCATATTTTTACGGAAAAAATGAGATATTGTCGCCTCTTAGGTGGGATTTGCCTGAGTAAGATTCCCAAGGATATCCCATGGTTGTAAGCTGGGGGAGGGTTGATTTAAGTTGGTTTTGGGAAGAAATTCCTCCCTGTGAGAGTGGTGAGGCCCTGGAACAGTTTTCCTAGAGAAGCTGTGTATTCCCCATCCCTGGAATTGTTCCAGGCCAGGTTGGGAGTGGCTGGGAGCAACCTGGGATAGGGGAAGGTGTCTCTGCCCATGGAATGGTTTGGAACAACAGGGTGACCTTTAAAGGTCCCCACAATGAGGCTACACTGGAATTTCTGTGGGATATTTAAGAGCATTCCCAAAGCTCTGCTGGCTTAATCCTCCTTTCCCCCCTCTTTTTTAGGGGAAAGGCCTTTCATGTGTGAAACCTGTGGGAAGAGCTTTGCCTCCAAGGAATACTTGAAGCACCACAACCGGATCCACACAGGATCCAAGCCCTACAAGTGCGAGGTTTGCTTGCGGACCTTTGCCCAGCGGAACTCCCTGTACCAGCACATCAAAGTCCACACAGGTAGGGTGTGCTCCTTTTCTTGGATACATGGGTGGGATGTGCTCCTTTTCTTGGACACACACCCCTCACCACTGCAATATTCCAGTAAGAAATTCTCAGCCAGGTTTTTCCTGCTTGATGTGTTGTTCTCCCCTTCTCCCACAAGTCCTGGGTGAGAGAAATTCCTTGGAGTGCTTCCAAAGGCTGTGGAGATACCTTCATAACCTGTCAGGATATGGTGATGGAGAGCTCTGGTTTAGCTCCAGAGGGAAGGAGGAAAATGGTGTCTGTTTCCAAGCAGGGAGGTTGTGGTGTGTTGGGAATGATCCCAGGGCTGGGACCAGCTCGGGGGTTCTTGCTCAGAGAAAAATGAATAAAGAGGAGGAATCCTTGAATTCTGGGCACGGCTTGAGTCTCTAGTGGAAATTCCATGGGAAATCTGTGGGGAAAAGGGAGTGGCAGCACAGCTTTATGGGGCTGGGAGGAACCTGCTGCGTCCAGATGGGTCGGAATGTGACAACACTTTTTCCAGGATGTTTTCCCTGACCATTCCCTGCCACCCAGGGGTTGCTGGGCATTCCCAAGGCCCAGCAGCTCTGTCGTGCCCCATTCCCAGCGTGTGCCCCACCTGTCATTCCCAGGGGAGCGGCCGTACTGTTGTGACCAGTGTGGGAAGCAGTTCACGCAGCTGAACGCGCTGCAGCGGCACCACCGCATCCACACCGGCGAGAAGCCCTTCATGTGCAACGCCTGCGGCAGGACCTTCACCGACAAATCCACGCTGCGCCGCCACACCTCGGTACCAGCCCCAATCCCACACCCCTAGCGTGCCAGGGACACATTCCAGGGGCTGCCAGCTTGGGGAGAACATTCCAGGGGCTGCCAGCTTGGGGAGAACATTCCAGGGGCTGCCAGCTCAGTGCTGTCACAGCTCAGAGCCACATTCCATGGCCTGACTTGTCAAACCCAGAGGGGACTTCCAGTTCAAACTGATGGAAGTTGGGGTTAGGTGGGATGTCGGGAAGGAATTCTTCCCTGAGAGGGTGGGGAGGCCCTGGCCCAGTTTTCCCAGTGCTGCATTCCTGGAATTATTCAAAACCAGGTTGGACAGAGCTTGGAGCAATCTGGGATAGTGGGAGGTGTCCCTGCCCATGGCATGGGGTGAGACTGGATCATCTTTAAGGTCCAATTCAGTGACTCCAAAACAAAAACCATTCCTACCTGCATCAAATACAAGCTTGATCCAAACTTTTCCTTGTCATCCCATATCCAGGCTTCTCTCTCCTGGTTATTCCTTTGCAGATCCATGACAAAAACACCCCCTGGAAGTCCTTCCTCGTCATTGTGGAAGGAGCAGCAAAGAACAAAGAGGGGCACAAAACGGAGCTCCCTGACGAGGAGTACGAGGTGTCCCCCAAAATCCCGGAAAAGCTGCTGTCCTTCCCAGAGAACAGCCCCTACCAGAGCCCGGCAGCTGCACCAGAAAGTGGGAATTCCAGCACGGACTGCAAGGCCTCAGGAGCACAGGAATCCCTGCTGGGAGAGCTCACCGTGCTCCACACACAGACAGACTCCGGGCAGCCCCAACTCCATGCCCTGGTGAACATGGAATAACTCAGGATTGCCTCCTGCTCCTTGGGCTGCACCCCTTGTGCAGTCCTTGGCCTGGTGGTGGGAAGCTGGGAGAGAGTGGATTTCCAGCTTTCCTCTGGAAATTCCTTCCCCAGCTCCATCTCCTATGATTGGGCAGGGTGGCACCATACCAGGGAGTTTATGGGAGTTGATTCCCTGGGAATTCAGGGGGTGGCTCAGGTACCTTGGTGGTGCGGGTTTGTTTTCCAGGGAATTCAATGCCACGTGGACAATCAGGAGAGCTGATGTTTCTCCGTGACATTTGCTGCGTTTTCCCCAGTGGAATTTCATCCAGGAAAAGTCTGGCTACATTTGGTTTTCAGGAAATGTTGGTTTCTCTCTGCTTTTGCCAAAGATCCCAAAGAGTGGGAGCAGCTTTGGGGTTTCATTCCAGGAGTTTGGAGTCTCTGAGCAGCAAAAGGGCGAGGTGGGAGCCAAGTGCTGCTTCCTTGGTTTTACAATTCTTGGAAGCTGGAGCAGTCTGGCACTTGGATCCTGTCAGTTCTCACCTTCCAGCTGCTCCAGCTCCCATGGAATTGGGCACTTAGGAGACCAAATCATCTGGGAAAAGGAGCTATGCTGGAAAAGGCTCAGTTCAGAGGCTTTCCCTGCTCCATTTTAGTGGAATAGGATTTCGGGGATTTCCCCTGGGCAGGGAAGGAGCCTTGGAGTGTTGTCCAGCTGGGCTGACTCCTGGATTTTGGGAACAGCAGCTCACTGCTATGGTTTGATGCTTCAAACCTAGGGATCAGCTTCCCAGTGCTAAAACCCGCAGCTTTTCCCATTCCTTTCCCCGTTTCTTTGCCTGTTCCTGTCGAATTCCCACAGCATTTCCTCAGCTGGAGCTGGGAGCAGAACTTTGGCAAAGGAAAGCACAATCCAGCCTGGTGAGGTCCAGCAATAAAGACACCCCCCACCTGTGGCACAGAGCTATTTTTTGGGATAAACGGATGGTGGAGGCATTCTCATGGAATTCTAAGCTGGAAAAAAGGGAATTTTTTGTACCAGAGGACACTTCCAATTTGAGATATTTATTCCTGCTGGAGATCAGTTATTCCCAATGGAATGAAAGGGGTTGTAGATATATTTAAAGGCTGGGCAGTTGGATCCAGAGCCGGGAAATGTTTTTTACTCTGGGAACATATGGAAGTGAGTTACTTGTTTGAGCTGTTCCTATTAAAATATGGAATATGGAGACCTCCCAGTGACTTGACGATACCTGATGGGATACTTTGGGATACTGACAGTCTGGGAAAGTTCACCTGAAGAAGAGAAGGTTCCCTGGAAACCCCAGAAGGGGCCTACAGGGAAAGGTGAGAGGGATTCTTCATCAGGAATTGCAGTGACAGGGCAAGAGGGAGGGAATGGCTTCCCAGTGGCAGAGGGGGAATTCAGGGGGGATATTAGGAAGGAATTCTTCCCTGGGAGGGTGGGGAGACCCTGGAAGAGCATTCCCAGAGAAGCTGTGGCTGCCCCATCCCTGGAAGTGTCCCAGGGGCTTGGAGCAAGCCAAGATAGTGGAAGGTGTCCCTGGAACAGGATGAGCTTTAAGGTCCCTTCCCACCCAAACCATTCCATGATTCCAAGCAGGAACTGAAGGAATCACACCACCACTTCCCAGCCTCCATCATCCCACCAGCTCCAGCCTCTTGGCTTTTCCAGAAGAACCACTTCTCCGTCCTTCCATCCATGATTTTCACTTTATTTGTGTACAGAGTCACACCAAACATGATATTCTTGCTAAGGCCATTTCCTTAAATAAGTTTTCCGAGAGTGATGGAAGTGGGGCAGGGATACAGCAGGAGTGGTGGAATTGTCACCTGGGAACCGTCACAATTCACCACGGATACAGCGGAGGACATGCTGGAGCTACTCACAACTACCAGGTGTAGGGATGGAGTAACAGCCCTCCGGCTCCTCCTGTCCTACAACACCGACACAGGGAACGGCAACAGAACCGAAAAAACACGGGGAAAAGTGGAGCCTCCCCAGCTGTGCTTCCCCTCAGCCCGGCTCCCACAGTGCTGGACACCAGACAGAGCCATTCCTGAGGGTGGGAATGGATGAACTCCATGTGCTGCTGAGCCTGGAGCTGGGAGATCCCCCCTGACCACCTCCCAAGCCCGGGCTTTTCCATCTGTTTGGGATGTCTGGGATGAATACAAGGACCTGTGGGAAATAAGAGATGGGGAAGGGTGGGAAAACACCAAACCAAGGAGAATTTGGCATGGATCGGGATTTTTGGTTTTCAGAACTTCAGAGCCCAACGAGTGAAGCTCTATCCAAAGCCCAACAATCCAACCTGGCTTCTTCCAGAGGAAAGAGGGACTGGGGCTGCCTGGAGCTTCCAGAACAGCCCTTAATTCATGACTTCACTCTTCCCAAAGAGTGGCAAATTGCACAAGCTCCCGATGCCTCCGACACATCCCTGACAAACCCGGCAGCTCAATCCTCTCTCTGCAACCACACATCCATCAATTCCTGCAGGGATTTTGCAACTTTTCCAAGCAAACCATGCCCCCCTGGCACCCGAATTCCAACAAGGCTCCTGTGGGATCAACACCTGTGCGCAGCCAATGGCTCAGCATTTAGGAATTGTGCCTGACACACGCAGAGGGAGAGGTACAAAAATAGATCATTTCTCGGGTGGAATTATTTGGGAAGTGGAGAGGGATGGGATGCACCACAAACTAAAATGGAAAATCAATCTGAGAAAGATGGAAACCAACCAGACCCTAGGGCCAACACCGATCCTGGCGCTCTGGGAATGCCTCTGGCATGGTGGGGGTGTGCGGGATATTCCCAATTCCCAAAGCCTCTGGCTAGCACCGCTTCCAGACCCCCAAATCCAAGTGCATCCAACACTTGAGAACGGGAAAATGGGAACACAGGGGGCTGGAAGCGCTCCCTGGTACTGCGCTGGCGTGGATGGAATATTTACATGCTGGAGTTAACAGAACAGCAGGAAAACTGGGAGCTGCCAGTGCAGACACTGGGATGAGCGGGACCAAACCCCAGGAGGAGGAGGAGCAGGAATTCCACTCCAGGGGCTTCTCCCACCTTGCATCCGCCCGGAGCGTCACCACAGAGCGGGGGGGTGCTAAAGAAACACAGGGAGCCGTGGGAGCGGGAAGCGACGAAAGGAAGCGCGGGATTGGGTCGGGAATCCCCGGGACTGGATCGGGGATTCCCGAAAGTCCTCGGCTGGAGGCGGGAAGGGCCCACGGGCTTCACTTGAGGTCGCCGTCGCCCTCCCCCTGGATGGTTTTCTTGATGCGCAGCAGCATGGTGGTGAGCCACTGATCCAGCCGCGAGATGGAGTCAAATTCCTTCACCTGGCACCGGCAAAAATGTGGATCGGGGAGCGGCCGGGAAAGGGAACGAGGCGGGGATGGAAGGGAGGAGTGGCAAACTTGAGCTCATCCTGGGAGTAAAGGGGAGGGAAAGAGGAGGGGGGAAACGCAAAAGACAATAAAGGGAATGGAGGGAAAAAACAAGGGGGAAAAACAAAGGGAAAGTGGGGATAAAAACAAGGGGAAAGAAGGGGAAAAAACAAGGGGAAAGGGAGGGGAAAATAAGGGGGAAAAGGGGGAAACAGGCAAAGNCAGGCAAAGGGGAAACAGGCAAAGGCGAAGCAAGGGCAAAGATAAAACAAGGGCAAAAGCAAAACAAGGGGGAAGGGGGAAAAAAGGAGGAAGGGTGGAAAAGGGAAAGAAAGGAAAAAGAGGAAGAGGGGAAAGGGAAAGAACCCACCGGAAAGCAGGGGGAAAAGGGGGAAAAAACAAGGAGAAAGGGGAAAAATGCAAGTGGATAGTGGGAAAAAACAAGGGAAAGAAAAAAAGGGAAGAGGAAAAAGGGAAAGGAATAAAGGGGGAAAGGGGGGTAAAAAGAAGAAAGGGAGAAGAGGGAAACAGGGAAGGGTGTGAAAAGGAGGGAGGGCAAAAAAAAAATGGGAAGTAGACAGGAAACCAGAGAGAGCAGAGCAAAACAAAGGGAATGGGGGGAATAAAAAAGGAAAAAGGCACAGAGCCAAGGTCCAGGGAAAAGTCTCTCCAAATCCACCCCAAGCACTTTAAGCTCCTGTCAAAACACCAAAGGAGCTGGAGCAAACCCAGACAGGATGTGAACTCTCCATGAAAATCCAGGAATGTTAATGGAGGAAGCTGGGACCTTCCTGGAGCAGCTCCGCTCCCGGCCCCTCTCCGCAGCTTCCCAAATACTGAACAGGGCACAGGCATCCCAAAAAAAAGAGGGAAGCAGCAGCATTCCCAAGTGAATCCATGAGTACTCACTGCCTCAGTGTAGGCCTCGCTGTTCTGCTCCTCGTGGGCTTCCAGCAGTTTCTGGGAAAACACCAGGCAAAATCAGGGAATGCTCTGTTCCTGCATGTTCATCTCATCCCAGGGAACAGAGACCCACAGAAAACACCCATCACAAACACAAGGGCTGGGCCAAACCCAGGGAGAAGAGAGACTGATGTCCTCTAAAATGCTGGGATAAAGGAGAAAACTCCTGGAAAAGTGGGAAAGCCCCCTGGTTACTCACTTTCAATAGCTTGCATTCCCGTGAATCTGTGAACGCCGGAAACATTTCTTCATATTTCTCCAGCGCAAGCTGGAAGAGAGAAGAGATTCCTTCACACACCATTCCTGGGTTTTTTTCCAGGATTTACCTTCCCACCCTCAAACTCGGGGAAGTATCCGCCAGGAATCCAACGTGACAGTGGCACATCAAGAATTCAAGGCACTGCTGAGGAGGGATCAGGGATTTTGGGATAATGGCTGTGAGCCCAATGAACTTCTCCCAGCTGGCCAAGGCTGGTGAGGAGGGAAAATTCTGGGATAACTGACCTTGGCATTCAGCTCATCCACGATGAAGTGGCACAGGGCAGCTTTGAAGAAATATTCCTTGGCGCTGTACTTGAGCAAAGGGTTATCCATCGTGTTTGTTCCCACCTGGACAGAAAAAAACACGAAAAAAAGGGACAGGAAAGGAAAGCCTGGATTAAACCAACTGAAATTCCACCCTGAGCCACAGGGCTGGGAATAAAAGGCATGGAAAAATGCCAAAAAGCTGTTGGGAAGCATGGAGGTTCTGAACTCATCCCAAGGGAAGTCAGATCCCACCAGGCTGATCGCTGGTTGAAGAGGAAATGGGAAAACAAATCCAGTTGGGAAAAAGCTGCTCCAGGATTAACCCTCTGGAAGCACCGCTAGTATTCCTGGGTAAATATCCAACAAAAGGCAGAGATGATAGATCCAGGAGGGAATTTTCCGCCAAAGGGAGTTGGAAATACGTTCAAAGCGGATTTTGTACGGATTTCTCCCAATCTTTTGCTGGAAACACTGAAAATCATGGATGTGGCACTTGGGGACACTTGGCCATGCTGGGGGAACAGTGGGACTCTGACCTCAGAGAGCTTTTCTAACCTAAACAATTCCCTGATTCTGGCAGCTTTGCCACCCCCTAAGCCCTTTTCTTTGGGAAGAGGTGCTATTCCCATGGGATTTGGCTCCTGACCTGCTCGTAGATCTCGATGGCTTTCTGATACTGCTCCAGCTGCGCCGCGTACGCTGCCACCTTCAGCAGACACTTGTTGGCTGAGCTGCAACCACATCCCCAAAATCAGGCCCTGAATCCCGGGAATTCACTAGCCCAAGCCCCCACACCCCTTCCCCGAGAGAAATCCCACAGCTGGGATTTAGAGGAGTTCCCATGGAATAGCCCAGTCAGGAGTGTGTGGGGTGGATCCCTGCTCCAGCCCTTCCCGCTGATCCCAGGACTTGCCTGTTGGATTCCTCTCCCTTGTAATAATCCGCAGCCTGCTCATAGTGCGCGATGGCCTGGGGACAGAAATGTGGGATCAGTTATCCCGGGATAGAGCACCCCAGGAAAGAGCACTAACATTCAGGGACAGAGATGAGACCCAATAGAGCGGAGCCGAGGCAGGAAATCCTTGCCTGGAAAACAATCCCTGAATCCCATCCAGTTTTATCCTGCAGAGTTCCAGCAGGAGATCTGCAGCGGGGCTCCTGCTTGGGGAGCTTGGAAATGGGAATGAGGGATTAGTGCTGGCCTGGGAACTAAAAGTGACAGAAAATGGCTCCATGACGTTCTCAAAGGTGAACGATGAGGTAGATTCTCACCGGAGTGGCACAGGGACACTCCAGAGGCTTGGGAATGCTTCAGGAAAGCCGCCAGGCTGGGAAAACCATTAACTCCAAGTCAGGATTGCACCTACACCAGGAATTCCAGTGCTGGATGGGAGATCGGAATTACTGAGCTCAGGGCAGGGGAATCCCAGGATGGTTTGGGTTGGGAGGGGAACAAAGTGGATCAAAGCTGATCCAGTTCCATTGGGGGAACACCTTCCACTATCCCAGGCTGCTCCAGCTTGCCCTTGGACACTTCCAGAGATGGGGCAACCACAGTTTTTCTGGGAAAGCTGCGCCGGGGCCTCCAATGACATCACTGATGACATCACTGATGACATCATCCTCACCTTCTCGATGTCCACCAGCTCGGCCTCATAGATCTCGGCGATGGTGATGTGGTGCTTGGCGGCGATGGTGAAGCGGCCCTGGGGACGGGAGCGGGGCGGGATGAGCACGGCGCTCCCGGGAAGGCGCGCGGCGCTCCCGGGAGCGGGGCCTTACCATGTCCGTGTAGATATCGATGGCTGCGTTTAAGCAGTTGATGGCCTCTGCAGCGTGTGTGAGAGACAACAGCGTCAGCTACTCCCAAATCCCACCCAGCAGCTGCTCCAGGAAAAATCCACCCACACAGCGGGGTCTGGAATGACCCCAGCACCCCCAGCAATTCCCAAAGGGAACAAACACCAGGATGATCCAACCCCAAGTTTGCTGTCTGCGTCCCTCGATGGAGCAAAATGCAAGGGATCAACTCCAAAATGCTGCTGTTTTCCAGGGAATTTGGGAGATTCACCACTCCACAACGGTGTTATCCACCCTGAGTTTGTTCCCATGTCTCCTTTCCCCCTGTTTCCCCTTCCCTTTTTTCCTTTCCCCTTTTTTTTCCCTTTCCCTTGTTTTCTCCTGGAAGGGAGGTGGGGGATTTGCTTCCAGACCTATCTGGGAAAAAGGGAATTGGAGGCTTTCCCAAAAATCACAACCAGGTAGGAATAATCCCAGATCCTTTATTCTCATCCCAGGTAAGGCCAGGACTGGGAAAGCCTCAGGCACACAGCAGGAATCCCACTGGGATCCAGCCCAGAGACCACCTGAAGCCATTTCTCAGGAAGCCATTCCCTAAAGCCAAGCCAAACCAGGACGGAAGCTGCCAAAATTCCCAATACCCTGCAGCATCCCAAATCCCAACAAACACCAAGAGGAGATGCTGGGATGGTGCTGACCTCCTGCATCATCCCAAATCTCCTTCTGGAAAAGCAGGAATGCACCTGTGCAACCAGTGAGCGTTAGGCTGGGAGCAATCCCAGATTCTGCTGCCGGATTCTGCCGCCGGATTCCGCTGCCTTACCTTGTGGATCTGCTTTTTTGTAGGCATTCCCGGCATCCACGAAGCTGGTGGCTGAGTCGTGCTTGCTCTGGAGCTGCATGTGCAGCTTGGCCGCCTGGCAAAAGGCGTTTCCTGCCGCTGGAAAAGAGGGAATAATGATCCCATGAATCCGCCGCTTCCAGGATTCAGGGAGGTTCTGGGATGAGGGATTCCCAGCAGGATCACCAGCTGTCATTTTAAAATTCATCCAAGATCCTCCAGCTCATTCCCTTTGCCCACTCTCCCAGTATTTAAATAGGAATTACACAGACACAGAGACCATTCCTCATGGGATAATTCACAGGAAAATGTTTGGGTGCTCCGGGATCACCTGGGATCAGCGATGCCCCCCCCAAATCCTGGGATTTGGACTCACCACTCCAGTTTTTGGCGATCTTGAACATGTTGGCAGCCCTGGTGTACATCTCACAGGCCTCCTCCACGCGGGTGTTGCCCCTGGAATGCAGCAGGAATGCTCCTGAGGCTGATCCCACCCCCCATGTGAAAACACTGAAAGGGCAACGCTGGATTTGGGGGCTCTCCTGGAATTCTGAGATGCCAAAGGCCGGTATTTTTGGTAAGGGAATGCAGATTTTTTGTGGAATCCCTGGAAAAAAGGAGGCTCTGAGGGGACATCCTCACTCTCCGTAACTCCCTGACAGGAGCCAGGTGGGATTGAGCTCAGTTCCCATGGAAAAAAAAGGAATCCCAGAATCCTCAAGGTTGGAAAATCCCTCAAACCCATGAACCCAACATTCCCCCACAATCCACGTCCCCAAGTGCCACATCCACACTGCTCTTATATTGACCTCCCAACAGGGATTATTCCATTTTCCTTCCCATCCCTGGGGAATTCTGGCGCTTTTCCCCCCTCCCTCTCTCCCCCTGGCAGCTGAGCATGGTTGGTTTGGAAGCACAGGCGGGATTTTTGGATCCCTCCTTGCCCTTGGAAGGTGCCTCTGGCACGAGCCAGAGCCAATCGAGCAACGCTACACCCGGAGAGGCCTCTGCAACGGGCAGAGCCCAGCCTTTTAATCCCAAAAAAAAATAAAAATAAAGGAATAACAGCTCTTGTGCAAGGTGAGGGAGCAACTCCAGGAAGAGCCCAGGTGGGAAGAAAGAATTTGGTCGGGCACTGGAAGGCCTGGCATCTTCCAGGGAAGATGCCAAGATCCGTGTCACCACCCCATCACCTTTCCTTCCTCTTTTTTTTCCCCTCCATCTATTTTTAGCCCTGAAAATTAAAAATTCGCCTCACGAAATCTCTGCCCGTTCCCTGCTAGGATTTTCAGGAATTTGCCGCCCGGATTACAGCCCTGGAGCAGGCCCTGCCTGATTAATCTGCGGAGGCCGGGCAGGAATATCCATTTTAAACCTGCATTTTAGAGCGGCCGCAGCCGATTTTTCAGGGCTGACGGATTAAAAACCTCCAGCACCGCTCCGGGAATGCTTTTTCCTTAAAAAGAACTAAGGAAAAGCAGCGCTGAGGTGGCCAAACCATCCCGTTTCCAGACATACCCGCGGGAAGAGCGAGCCTGGAGCGGGCAGGCCTCGGGAAAGGACGCTCTGCCATTTTTTGGGATAACGCGAATTCCCGGGATTTCGGGGGAGTTCAGCCCAGCTAGAGCCAATCCCGGGAGATGATTCCCACCGGGATCACGCCGGGATGAGCCCGGGGAGGGGACGGGAGCCGCAGAGGCCGAGAGCGCTCGTCACATCCCTGAGGGGCACGGATGGGCCGGGAGCGGCTGCTCCGGTGGGGGGATCCGGGCTTGGATCGGGATCGGAGGGCTCCGGGTGCTCTCACAGGGATAACAGAGACCCTCACCCGCACCAGGGAGTTGGGAAAAAGGGGAAGAGATCGGGGAGGCGAGGATGAGGGAGATGGGAGGGGGACCAGGGACTCAGGGGCTCTCCTCAGGAGCTGAGGGGGAGCGGGAGCCGGGAATGGGGATGTGAGGGGGCTGGAAGGCGGGCAGGAGCTGGAGAGGAGGATCCAGGAAGGGGGGGAGATGCAGGAGATGGGAAGGGGGGAGCGGGGCAGGGGAAGGCGGTGATGCGGGAGCCGCTCACCCGAAGAGCCCCCGCAGGAAGGAGTGCGAGCCCTTGACGCGCTTCTCGGCCTCGGCCATGAGCTGCACGGCCTCCCGCTCCTTGCCGGCGCTGTCCATCGCTCCCCCTCTCTCTCCTCTCCTTCCTTCTCCTCCTCCTCCTCCGCCGCGGCAGCGGGAGCGCGCCGGGCGCGTGCGCGGGGCGGGGCGCGCGCAGGATGCGGGATCCGGGATGCGCGATCCTGGATGAGCGGGGATGACCCGCGCAGCCGCCACCCTCTGGTTATTCCCAAAAGGAGCTTCCTCAGAGGATGGCTGTACTCGATACCGAAGGGAACGGGAGCGGGATCCCGGCTTAGTGCTGGCGGTGGCATCTGGGTCACGTCAAGCCTTATCCTGAAGGTTATTTATGTCCCTCTCCGAGCTTCCAGGGAATTACCTCACCTCACCTGTAACTGAACCTCAGGTTGCCGGCAGGTGGGCTACACTTTCCTGGGAATATTCCACACTAAGGATAATCAGGAGAAGGACCACCTGTGTCTTGCCCCCGTTACCTGAGCGCACATTTGAGTTGCTCAAAAACGCGTCTGGAAGGGACAGGAGACAGGAATATTCCTGTGCGGGGAAAACTGGGATATTCCTGCCTGATTCCTCCCCTGCGCACCCGGGCAGAGGGAACCCCATAACCCCGAGCAACCCGCCGGACTACAACTCCCGGCGTGCCCCGCGGCCGCGCGCCGCAGTGACGCCACCGTCCCGCGCCCGCTGTCTCCATGGCGACGCTGCGCATCCCGGCGTGGCTCCCATGGGAACGGCCCGCATGGCGAACCGGGAGCCGCGGCAACCAGGCACGGGAAACCTGTCCCGGATCCCTCCCTGTGAGGGAATGCCGGTTCTGCAGTGCCGGGAACACCCTGTGATCCCCCAGGAAAGGAAATCCCAGTGTCCCGGGAATTCCAGGTGAGTGACCTGGATTCAGGGCTGGGAGAAACTAAACATTTCCCACGCCAGGAACTGCCATCCCCATCCGAGCTCGGTGGGAAAACCGGGAACTGTTCCACGCTGGATGCCAATAATCCCAGGGGTTTTCTCCCTTTTCCAGGCAGGACAACATGGAGCCTTTTTCTCTCTCTGAGCTCGGGCTCCCAGCAGAAAACAAAGCAATCCTGGGAATCCTCTGCCCCATGGCTCTGGAGCTCTCCCACCTCCTCCTCGCCCTGGAACGGGAGGATGGGATTCGTCCGGCCTTTCCCAATCTGGGGGAAAAGGCGGACAAATTAGTCAAAGCCATGGAAGAACTCGCTGCTGTGGCAAGGAGGTGAGGTGGATTGGGAGTGTCCCGGGGGAATTTGGGGGCCGGGAAGGGATGGAAAAGGTGTCAGGGAGGAGGTGGGATTGGGAGTGGGGAATAGACAGGAGTGCTGAGCCCAGTCCTTCCATTCCAGGCTGTCCCAGGATTCCGGCGAGGAGGGGAGCCTGGAGCTGTGTCCCATGGCTGAATCCCTGCTCCAGGCTGGCAGGGACGTGCTGCCGGCAGCATTCCAGCTCCAGGAGCACCCGGACAGCCCTCGGCACCGGGAGAACCTGGCAGCGGCCGCCAGGAGGGTCCTGATGGAGACAGCAAAGGTGAGGGGACACTGGGGAGGGACACGGGCTGGGGGGGAAGCTCCAGCAGATCCACGGAGCTAACCACACCTCCTGCCCCTCCAGGAGAATGGGAATTCCTGACCTGACCTTCTCTGCCTTGTTTCCCGGCTAGATCCTCCAGCTGGAAGAGGCTGCGGGGATGAGGAGGATGGCTGCGGCTGCCAGCTGGCTGCTGGAGTGCCTGGGCGTGCTGCGGGGTGCCCGGGACGCTCCAGGGCTGCTGGCTGCATTCCAGGCTTTCTCCGAGGCCATGCTCCTGCTGAGCCGCCTGACAGCCCAGCGCCTCCAGCACCTCGGAGATTGTCCTGCAGGGAAGAGCCTGGCCCAGACTCTGCAGCTGCTCCACGAGTGTGTCCCGCTCATCCATGCAGCCAAGCACGGCGCCCTGACACATCCCAGGGACTGCCAAGCTGACCTCTCCCGAGATTCCATTTTCCAGCTGACGGAGAGCACCGTCAGGGAGCTCCTCTTCCTGCTCACGGAGCCACGGGACAGGAGTGGGATCTTCTCCCAGCAGGTGAGGAGGCTCCAGGCTCTCCTGTCCCACCCGGACCCCCTGTGCCTCTCCAAGGGTGAGTTCAGCTCCCATTTGGAAGCGGTCATCCTCCATGGAATGCTGCTGGCAGAGTCTTCCCAGCTGGATCTGCAGCTGGAGCTGGTGGAACGCTGCTGGGTCCTGCTGCAGTTGAGGAGGAGCATCTGCAGCCACACGAGCTGCAGGGAGGAACAGCCAGGACTGATCCAGGGAGAGCACAGCCTGAAGCGGGAATGTCACAGCCTGAGGGAGCAGCTGGAACACCTGGACCGGGCAGTGCTCAGGGCCACGCTGTGCCGAATCCTGGATGGGTTCTTCCAGGAGAAGGAGCCCCTGAGACAGCTGGTGAAAAGTGCCCTTAGCCTTGCTGCTTCAGGATGTTTTCCAGCAGGACCAGGAGGAATTTTAAGGAAGCTGCAGCCCCTCATTGCTGCCTCCTTCGCTCAGGCCCAGCGGATGCTCCAAGCGGCCGATCTGGTCCTGGCCAGGTGCACCAAGGCCCAAACTGCCCGGGAAATCCGGGAGGGCATGGAGCACCTGCGAAGCCTCCTGGCCAGCCTCCCTTCCCTGCTCATAGAAACAAGCAGGAACACCATGGAGCAGCTCCAGGCCCTGAGCTGTGCTTGGGCCAGAGCCACCGACAGCCTCCTGCACTGCTTTGAGGAGACGGCCGGCGTGAGGGAATTCCTTGACTTATCCATCCTGGAGCTGGCCCAGCATAAGGAACGGTGCGGAGTAGCGCTGGAATGCTGGGATCCTGAGGGATTCTCCCGGCACGCCGCTCGCCTCACGGGCTGGGCACGCTGGGTGGTTGGGGCCACCACCCGGCACGTGGACAGGGTCACGGATCCCATCTTCAGGAATGGTTTGCTGGTGTGGGTGGAGCAGTTGGCCAAGTCCATCCTGGAGCTGGGAGCGGTTACAGCCCTCCTTCCAGGGAGGTTTTCCTGCCCCCAAAGCCGGGATGCCTTTTCCCAGGCAGCGA
The DNA here is from genome assembly GCA_013400955.1 of Drymodes brunneopygia. Lineage (NCBI taxonomy): Eukaryota > Metazoa > Chordata > Aves > Passeriformes > Petroicidae > Drymodes > Drymodes brunneopygia. Next base: position 51,518 of record VZTZ01009881.1, on the reverse strand, counting down.
GCTCCTTGATGGACTCTGCTCTCCGTGTCCAAGCCGGGCTAGATGGGTCCAACCACCCGGAGATCCTCAGCCCGCTCCGGGAGCAAGTGCGGAGCACCAGGGTGGAGAAGGGGCTGGAGCTCAGCCCATCCCACACTGGGATACAAACCAGTATGGATGAGGCAGGAGACAACCAAAGAGACATCCAAAGTCATCCATCTTCACCACCAGAGAACTTCCACCTGGATCCGTGGGAAGGGGACACACACGCTGCCATCACAGCTCTTCTGGGAGCATCCCGAGCTGGGGACAGGGACGCTGTCCATGCTGCTGGCTCCATCCTGCTGGAGCTCTCTGATGGCTGTGTGGCAGCAGCACAGGAAGCTCTGCCCCTGGCCGAGCCCCCCGAGCTCCAGGTGCTGCAGCAGCACCGGGATATCGCGGCACTGACCCCACAGATCATCAGCCTAGCTATGGGAACGGACCCTGGGCAGCTCCCTGCTCCAGACAGGCTCCTCCAAATGGCACTCAGGCTCTCAGGAAGGATCTGGGAGACTCAGGAGTGCCTGGCAGCTGTGGCAGGCCCTTGGAATGGTCTGGCCCAGCAAGTGCTTGGGTTTATCCTGTCAGGGGACTTTCCAAGAGGGAAGCAGGCTTTGGATGAGACCATGCTGGGTTTAGCAGGAGCAGTGCAGCTGGCAGGAGACATTGCAAGCACAGCCTGCAGTGAGGAAAATCCCAATCCCTCTGATGTCCAGGAGAATTTTCTGCAGCTCCAAGCCAAGTTTTCCCATGCTCAGCTGAACACTAAAGTGTTCCTGGAGAAGGCAGCATCCTTTGGGGAATCCTGTGGGATGGAAAAGGCTGTCCTGGAGCTGCACAGTGTCTGGTGGGCTGTTGTCATGTGTGTCCTGCTGGATGCCCTGGATAAGTTCGTGGGCAGGGATGTGCTGTTCCTGAGGGAGCTGAGCAGAGCCATGAGGAACAAGGTTGGCCCACGGAGTCTTCTGGCTGCTGTGGCTGAGAATTCTCTGAGGCTGCAGGAGGCTGCCCGGCTCTCCTACTTATCCTGCCCTGGAGACTGCGGTGCCAGAGAAATCCTGGTGCTCCGGGAGGAGATCCAGGTGCTCATGGAAGCACTGCTGGACGTGTCCAACACCCTCCTGCTCTCCCCACTGCCCACTGCCAGCTTGGCCATCCGCTTTGAGCTCCTGCGGGGGGACGTGGCCCTCAGGGCCAAGGCATTGTTGCTCCACATGGAGAGGGTCAACATGGAACAGCTGCTGCTCATCCAGGATGTGGTTGGAACAGCTCTGACCAACCTCACCCAAGAGGACAGGGAGAGGAGCAAAGAGGCCTTTGAGGAGAAGGCAAATCGGCTCATGGCTGATGTCCAGTGGGCCAGGAACACCCTCCAGGATTCTCCAGGGGCAGGTACTCAACTTCCATCACAGCCTGACCTGCTGTTCATGGCTGACCACCTCCTGCTCCTCACAGCTGATGTGGTGGGAAGAGCCCGGCAGCACTTCCAGAGCCACCAGGACACTGGGAATCCCTGCCAGGACACTGGGAATCCCCACATGGACAGCATAGTGTGGTACTGGTCAGCCAAGGCACACTACCTTGTCACCCAGCTCCAGGTGATCCATGGAATCAACAGGGACATCCTACAGCGGGAACGCTTCCCAGGATCACCTAGTGGCACAGCCGGGCTCTCCTCAGCCCCAGAGCCCTCTGATGCAGCAGGAATTCATCCATGCAGGAGCGGAGGAGCGAATGGAGCCATGCGGGAAATGGGTGAACTGGTACGGGGGCTCTTTTCCCTGGCAGGGTGTTGGTCAGGGCTGTCCATCATTCGTGGTGCTCCCAGCACGGAGCAAGAATGTGACAGATGCTGGCAGGGCCTCTGCAGGTCAGCAGGCTGACCCTGGGCCACTCGGGCAGCTCAGGTTGCTGGCAGCCCTGGATTCCTGGATATCTGATCGGCCAGGCTCTCCTACATCCATCCCAATCCACCCTTTTGGAGGCAGGGGGGGCTGTAGCACTCCCTCATCTCCACACATTCCCTCCAGGAGGGCCAGCAACTCCATTTCTATGGGTGTCAGGAGCTGGGAAAGGCTTTGGCACAGATCCCTCAGCAAAGTGCTTTAGAGCTCTAATTGTCCTGGGAATTCATTGCAAACTGTCAGCTTGCAGGACTCCCTACTCCCACTCGGAGCTGGCTCCAAGGGCTTTGGATTTAGGGAAAAGGGGTGGTGGGACTGTGGAGGGGACCCAGCAAGGGGTGGGCAGCTCTCCCACCAACTTCACTCACCAAACTCTCCTTCAGAAACACCCAGGTGGAGGAGATCACTCAGCATCGCCGTGTCCACATATTCCAGGCTTGGAATCTGCTCCATTACTGTCTCGACAGCACCGGGATGGTCCTTCCAGCATCTCCCCTGCAAAAGAGGAGAGAGGAGACTGTGACACGTGGCAGGGTGACCCCAGCAAGGTGTCCCAGGTGACCCAGGACATGGCCACGAGGATGCTCCACATGGCTCAGTTCCTGCGCAGGAAGGGCCCCATTGTGGTAGGCAGTTTCACCCCTCCTGTTTTCCCTTAGGATTGTGGCAGCTCCATCCCAAATCCCTGTGCCACCCAGCTCTTGGGAGAGTGGCACCAGCTCTTTTTATGCAAAATACTCCAAATTCCTTCCTCCTGGTTGGATGTGAGCTTGGCATCCTGTCCTCTCCTCAGTATGTATCTGAGCCTCCTGGATCCCCCCTGTCCTGCAGGAAAAGCTTTTTTTTCCTTCTCTCCCCAGTCCTGTTGATTTTTATCCCATTCCAGAGCAAGGAGCAGTTTGTTGCCTGTGCCAGGCAGATGGTTGCTGATGGGCAGGTGGTTGTTAAGTTTGGGAACATCCTCGCCAAGCACTGCCTGGACCAGAGATGCTCCAGGGAGCTGCTCCGCGCTGTCGAGCACACCCAATCCATCAGCTGCCAGCTGGGCATCGTGGCCAGGTGAGCTGCCATGGGCTGGGATCACTTCTCCCAAGGTCATCCAAGAGGGATCCCTGCTCCAAGGGATGTGAGTGGTGGTCCCCAGAGGTCCTAGGGGAGGTGGGTGTTGTCCAAGAGCTGAGGAACAGTTTGGAGGCCTTCCTTCCCTCCATGGTTTTCCAATGGCACAGGGGACAAGCTGGGTTGGAATAACAACACTGTCAGGATGTCCAATGTTCTTCCAATAAAATCCTTTGCAATGTCTTTGAAGGGTGAAAGCAGTGACTGGGGAGAGCAAGGCCTCCTCTGAGCTGCTGCTGAACAACGTGCAGAACCTGGTGCGAGCGGTGCAGCATGTCCTGAGGGCAGCTGAGGTGGCGTGTGTCAAAGTGAGTCCACTATGGAATCATTCCTGGAATTATTTGGGTGGGAAGGGTTTCTCCAAGCCTCCTCCAACCTGGCTTTGAACACTTCCAGGGATGGGGCAGCCACAACTTCTCTGTGCCAGGACCTCCCCACCCTCACAGGGAAGGGATTCTCCCTATAAGAGTGAAGGCTGATGGTAGCAATTCCACACTGTGGGAGCTCCTCATCCAAGTCCTTCTGTGGGAGCTGGGATCTGGCTGCTGTGAAACTCCAGATGGAGCAAATATTCCTCCTGGAACATTTTTATTTTGTGCCTTTCTGTCTCATGTCCAAAGCCCACCCAGGCATTAACTCTGTCCTTGAAGTCACCTTTACCTGGTCCATTCCCCACTTAATTTTTGGATCATAGAGCACCTTTCTCTAGAATTAGTCTTTATTCCCACAATCCAAATTCCCACGAGTTTCCCATGCAGCTGCCATCAACGGCCACCTGACCTGATGTAAAGTCTGTAGGAGCAGATTTTTCCTGAAAACAACTGGAAAACAAGTGTAAACACAGCCAGCCTCTCCCTGAGGCAGCATTCCCACCTGAATCCCATCCTCTTCTATAATGCTACTGCTTTTCCTGGGATCAGCATCTCTTTTTGAAGGTTTTTAGATTCCCACAATCAGCCCCAAGGGTGACAAAGCTCCTCCTGTGCTTAATCAAATTTACAACTTCCTCCATTTTTCACTTGACTTGATGCCAGCCTGGATTAATTAATTAATTTTGACTGTCTAGACTCAGAAGTCCTTTATGACCGGGAAACTTCCCTTTGGAAAATTCCCTGCTTATCAACAAACTGCCTTCCTTTTCTCTCCCTGTAAGAAGCTTTTGAAGCATTTTAAGCATTTTGAAGCAGTGATGCTGTGTGGATCATGCACACACTGGCACATGCAAACTTTTCCATAATTTAGGATGCACAGGGATATATTAAAGCAATTCCTCTGTCCAACAGGGTTTGGGACAACCCTCAGCTGACCCTGAGGAAGAAGAAGTTGCTGCTTTCTGCCAGCAGTGGAGGAAAAACCTGACACAGCACAGAGCCAAAGAGGCTTTAAATTCCGACCGGGATGAATTAGGCCTCCGGAAAACTCGGGAGGCAAAGGCTGAGCCCACCCTGATGTCTCTGGTGCAAGAACAACCCTCTTGGAGCAGGAATATCCCAAAGCATCCTAGTCCTAGGAAAGGACACACAGTTATGGACAGACACCTGTAAATCCAGAGAGGGGCTCCTTGTCCCGATGGCGTTGGAAGCAGAGGAGGAATACTTTGCAGTGTGAAGGATTCATGCTGGAGTTTTTCATCATGGCAGGAAAATCTCGGAACAGGTTCTACGGGGAGGCCAGGAATCTTCTGGTGAGTGTTTTACCCCCAGGTGGTGAGATGGGATGGATGGGGCTTTCGAGAACCCTGATCCAGTGGGATGTGGTGGAGGTAGCCCTGCCCATGGCAGGGAGTGGAATGGGATGAGTTTAAGGTCCCTTCCCACCCAAACTATTCCAGGATTCTGGGATCCAAAGATGCTCAGGCTTTCTGCAGTCTTTCAACCTTTCCTCCTTCACATATCCAGGGATACAGCAGTGGGGAGCATTTTGTCTCACCTGCTGCCCCTGATCCTGTAGATTTCTTCCCAAAATCCCACTCAGCCCCAGAATTCTCTCCTGTCCAGAGTAAAACATTCAGTCCCCAGGATCACCGACCTCACAGCTTTCAGAGTATCCCAGATTGGGGACACTGCTGCTCCTGTATCCTGGCCTTCCACATCCATCCTTCCCACCCTCAGGATCACGAGCTGTCTGATGGAAACGCTGCTCCATGCTGGAATTCTGCAGGAGAGGTGGAAAAGAGCCTCCCCTGTGGATTACACAATCACAGCAGATAACAAATGGCTCCATGGTGGCTGCAGCCCATTCCAGCCCACCTTGGTGTCCCACCTGCATCCCAACCATGTTCCCCAGACCAGGAATTCCATTACTTGCGTGGTAGCAAGGAATCTTCTCCACATTCCGAGGAAAAGCAGCAGCAGGCACACTGGAGACTGTGGGAAGCAATCTGCAACGGATAAAACAGGGAACAGGGGTGGATGGAGAAGCCAAGCAGCTGGAATGAAGGAAGGAAGGAATTAAACATGGACACACTGGGCTGTGAGGACTCGCAGGCCTTTGTATCCATGTCCTGCTTTCACATAGTTTTTCCCTGCTGGCTTGGTTTTTAGAGGAAAACCTTGACCAGCCACACCAGCGAGTAGATGGAGAAATAATGGATTAATAATAAAGGCCTAATGGATTATTCTCTGCTTTTCTCACTCAAAAAAAGAAAAGGTAAAATTAATGGAATTCATGCTCTGGGAAATCAGGAAGGCAAATCAGGAGATGCCTCCTCTGCCTGGCAAGAATCACTGGCTTCCCTTGGCTCATTCATGCAAGGCAGAACCTCAGGATTTGGGATAAACATTGTGCTGTCCCAGTGGAAACACCACTTGGCCAACAAACAAGAGGAAAAGGTCTATGATTGTCATTTGGCTGAGGGACAGACCACGAGGAAAAGGTCCTTAACCATCACTTGGCCAAGGGACAGACCAAGAGGAAAAGATCCAACAGACAAACCAAGAGGAGAAGATCCATGACCATAAACAAGCAAAAGGCCAATAAACAAGCAAAAGGAAAAGGTCCTGGACCATCACTTGGCCAAGGGAAAAACAAGAGGAAAAGGCCCACCAAGGAAGAGACTTGAAGCAGAGGAACATTCCAAAGGGGCAGGAAGCAGATGGATGATTGAGCAGCACGTTTTTATTGGAAAGGCAGTTGGCTGGCAATGACTGCATCTGGAGAAAAAGCAGCCCCAAAGGCAAGACAAGAGGTCTGGAGGACAGTTGTGCTCTCCTCCATAGAAAACCTTGGGAATTCAAGACATGCAGGATGTTCCTTGATGGAAAATGGTGACTCTCTCCCATGAGACCTCGGGACCAGGTACAATGTTATGTTAAAACCCCACAAACCATCCCAAAAAAGCCCGGCATTAGTCCCCCTCATCCCACCACATGCACATAGAGTCATCACCAGGAATTAACTGTACCCTTTTTAATTGTTTTGTTAAAAATGTCATCGAGACACCATGAATACAAGTACTGCAGTTACAGCCATACAAAAAAAGCAATACAAATTAAGCAGCTGAATACAAAAATACGTTGAAATACATGAACACCACAATGGAACTCGGAGCACTAAATCCCAATCGTGTAGGCGTGGAAAAAAATTAAATAAAAACCTTTTTTTTTCTTTTGTATTAGACAACGTAGTTTTCTCCACTTTGAACAGTTACTTTTGCTAGTTATGTACTTCACAATTTCTTCTATGTACAGCATAGAATAAAATACTTTTAAAAGATATGACATTTTTCATCCTCAATATGTGATATAGTCTCTTTTACACTAATATCGACTGCAGGAATAAAAACTGTCCGTGTCTTACATCAACTCATTGGAAAAGGAGGAGCGACGCTTTCCTTTGAATTCATTTCCATGGGGTTTTCCATCAGTTCAGGGGTTTGGCAGTCCTGGAACGGCATCTCTCCTGGGAATTCACGTACATAATATTGCTTGGATCTATACAAATGTGGCAATCCGATCTAAGTGGTAGTTGGGAAAGAGGCAGCTCACACATATACAGCTCTGGGAATTTTCCATGACTTATTTACAATGAAAGTGCTTTTCTCAGCTCTAACACGATCCGGGGGGATTGGTTTCCTTTCTACAGGTCAATTATTAGTCTCCCTGAAATTGGAAAGAAAAAAGGATTCTCTAGAAAATACCACAGCTTTGCAAACACTCGAGCGTACTGGAGAACTGCGTGTGGTTCGGAGATTAGCAGCTGAAAAGTGGTGGGAATTATAATTTAAAAATAAATAAAGCCAAAAGAGGTAACCCAGGTACAAAACAGCAGAGAACTGCAATATCCACAATGGTAAAAAGACTCCAAAGCCATCTGCTAACAAAACGGGGAAGCGGTTGGATCGAAAGTCTTGAAAACATCTTTTAAGGATTTATCATCCGACTCCCCGTTGGGATCACTCTCCGGGGCCTGTGTTACCTGTCCGGGCTGCCTCACCTGCCTGGGGTCACTGTACTGCGGCCGGATCAATCCTGACAGAGCCTGGATCGGGAGATTATGGACAGCAGGAGCAGCGCTGGAGTGTTTAGCCTGAGATTTACTGGTGCTGTTTGCCTTGTCTGAAGTAGCTTCCGCTGATCCTTCTGTGGGTTTTTCTGTGTTGGAGGCAGCTTTCTGCTGGGACGCATCTTCCGTGAGACTCGGCTCGTTTTTATTGGAATTTTTCAAAATACTTTTTTTCTGGTTCTCTCCGTTCTCTCCTGAACTGGCCGGAGCCATGTCTGAGGAGGAGCTGTGATCCCTGGGATCGTACAAACTGATCCCGCTCAGGATGGAGCTGGGCGTTCCCAGCCTAACACCACTGGACGATAATTTGGGCGCGTATGGAGGCAGAGCATCGGGGTCGGATTTTGGAGTCACGGCTTCTGAGGGCTGGGAGGAGCTGGCAGCAGCTCTGGCGAGGCGGGGATCAAACTTGGGAGGGTGGGAATCCTTCCCGACTCCATGGTGAGCGTCTGCGCTCGACAGTCTGTGGAGTCTGGGATCGACGTTCTTTTGCAAGCGAGGATCCCCCAGTTTGCTGGAGCTACTGGCATGGGAATCTGTGGATGGATCCAAGTAGCCACCCCGGCCTGCCAGGCTGTTTTTGGCCTTAGCAGCAAGCCGGGGATCGGCTGGCATCGTGTTGGGATGCGGATCGTTCTTCAGATTCCGCAGTTTATTCAGTCTCTGGTCAGCAATGAGCGGAGGGAGAGGTAAATTGATGGAAGAGACCGGGTCGGGTTTAGGCAAAGGGATTGGGAGCAGGTCCTCGGGGGCCCACACGATGTGCTTGGCAAAGTTGGGTTTCATCAGGGTCACATCCATCTTAATGTGGCTGAACTGGCGCAGCTGGGAGCGGGGATCCCGCAGTGTGACACCTGGCATAGGTTCCAAGGGAATGAGGAATGCCCGTTCCCTCAGCTCCCTCTCCGAGTCCTCCTCGTCATCATCCAGCCCTTTCTGCTTGACCTTCACTCCGGCGTGGTGCAAATCCAGCTTGGCCCCAGCCAGGGAGGAGCCAGGGTGGCCACCCTCACTGACCTTGTGCACCCGGGGATCGCGGGCCAGCCGGGGATCCAAGGACGCCGACTCCGAGGGCTTCCTGGGATTGGGCCTTGGAGAGGCCCGGAGTCTCGGGTCAGCAGCCTGAGGCCCCACACCTTTGTCTTTGGCCAGCCTTGGGTCCGTAGGCATCCCAAGCATGTGCTGCTCCGTGGAATGTTGCTGCCGATTCCTAAAGTTTTCACTTTGTTTCTTTAAGGTTTTGAGGATTGATTTAACACTGCTCCCCTCTTCCTCCTCACTACTGGAATACCAGTTGACATTGTCATCTAAAAATAAAAAAAATGCCACAAAATTCAGATCATTCCAGCAAATAATCCTTAGAGAATCCAACACTCTATAATGGGAAACTTCTCAATAAAGTCAAACTGAAAAGATCTGATATTAAATCACTCCCTGTGTCATAAAAATCACAACTTCAAATGACAAAAATCCATTTAATCAAGTAACTGCTGTAACAAAAAAAAAACCCTGGAGGTAGTGGAGATGGAATGCAGCACAACTTGGGAATCTCTCCATATCCATCAATATTAATTTGGGAAAATAACCTACTTTCAAACAGTCCTTAATAATACTAGTAAGAAAACCGCATCTAAAATCTGAGTCTTGATGGGAGAAGGAAAAGTAAATGGCCCCTTGCAGTGGTCTTTAATCCAGGTAAACTATGAACTTCCCACCCTACTTAATCCAAATCCCAAGATTTGCAGGACAGGCTGAGATTCAGGAAGGGAAGAAATCAGAATTTTATTTTAAAGGATATCAGAGAGGGAAAAATACTGCTCTAGAGGAAAAAGAGTAAGAGGTGCAACTGAATAAACAGGATCTAGGATGTACGTCCAGTCCTGACAGGAGGTTCAACCTTGTTCAACAAGGGATTTTCCAAAATCATTATCAACCAAAGAACCTTTTAAAAGTGCAACCAGATCCAAAAATTATTCATTGGAGCTAGGACGGACTGAGCCCACACTAAGATCCTAGAACAACCTGGGAAGAAGAGCTGAAAATACTGACTTGCTGCTTGAATATTCCCAATACCTGGAGGGTGACACAACACGATGGATTTCTTGACCAGGGCCATTAATTACGATGAGAATTCCAACCAAATCCTGCTCACCTTCATCTTTGCTCATGGCCCTCTGGCCCTGGCTGCTGGCAGAGTCTCCATCCCGCTGGTGCTTCTGGCTGAGCCTCACATAGAGGGCCTTCTGCATGGCCGGCAGGAAATCGGGCACGTTGATGCCCTGGTTGTGGCCCATATGGCCACCCATGCAGTCCGACTCACTCCCGCCCGGATGCGACTCTGGAGCCATGAGGTGAGCCTGGTGATCTGTAAATTCTCCGTGCCATGCTCCATCTGCAGGACAAAGCTCCAGTTAGCAGTTATCCCAGAGAAATGATGACAGCTATAAACATGGAATCATGGAATAGGTTGGGTTGGAAGGGAGCTTGAAGCACATCCAGTTCCATGCCATGGCAGGGACACCTTCCACTATCCCAAGCTGTTCTAAGCCCCATCCAACCTGGCCCTGGAACACTTCCAGGGACGGGGCAGCCACAGCTTTTCTGGGCACCAGGGCCTCCCCACCCTCACAGAGAAGGATTTCTTCCCAATATCCCATCTCAGCCTAAAGCAAAACATGACTTATACAACACAACTGAACAGCACCAGCTGAAAAAGCCAAAACACTGAAGACATTTGAGGAAGTTTCTATCCAAAATTCATCCAGCAGATGCCCTTACCTCCAGAATTATTGGCTGGCTGGAAGTTGTGTACAGCTTGGTGGGAGTAGTAGTTGTCGTAGAAGTCGGCCGGGTTCTGCATGGGCTCATACTCCCCGGGCATCTGCTGGTACTGTGGCCCCGGGGGACAGTGATTGTCCCTTGGCATGTTCACCATGTGTCCCTGCACTCCGGGGGAATTGTAGGATCCTCCCATCCCCGGCGGGGTGAGGGGTGGCCCGCCCTGCTGGCCCTGCATGGGCATTCCAGTCTGGTTCTGTGGGCCCATGTACCCCGGGGGCACGCCCTGCATGGGGGGGCTCTGCGGCATTCCCGGCCCCTGGGGGCCTCCACAGGGGTGGTGCCCAGGAGAGCCGGGGTGCATCGGGGGCCCATTGTGTCCCTGGGACATGCCAGGACCTGGCCCTGGACTCGAGCCTGGATTGTACATGTGCTGGGAATGTGGGTCGTTGCCCTGGAACGGCGGCCGCGGGGGCGACGCGCTGTTGTAGAAGGTCGGTGGCCTGGAGGCAGAAGAAAATCAAGGAATCAGATTTTGGACCTTCAGACACCAACAGTTTGCTCTCTCCTCCCCCTCCCACTCTTATTTAACCTGACATTGGATAAAATTCCCAAAGGAGCACTATTTTCCAACTACACCCATTCCACATTCCTTAACTTGGCCAGAAATACATGTTTTCCAGTATTTGCTCATCTCCATCAGTTTTGCCCAAGAAAAAGCCAACCACAAAAAAGACTGGAGCAGGGAACGAACTGCTCCACCTGCAGATGGGGATGCCAAACCAAGAGCCAACTTCTGGAAGGTCAGGCCTAAGTTGCTTTCTATGGAAAGCATGAAATAATTCTGATATCAAATATGTCGCAGATCCTTAAGTTATCCCAGAATCCTGACAGGAACAACAATTAAATATTACCCAGAATTCCAACACCTACTTTTTCCCAATTTTGTGAGCCAAATCCACAGTGGGCTTCACGACGATTTCAAAAAGAGATGGGATTTTCTTATAATCTCCTGAAGGATCTTGGTAATTTTCCATGTCAGACTCGGGGAAGGGATATTGCTCCGGAGGGGTTGGCAGGAGTCCGACCCCCGGCGGGGGTTTGGGAAGAGGAACAATGCCCCGCTTCCGGAGTTCCTCCAGCTCCTTCTCATCTTCATTCTGGGGTTCCTCCTCATTATTCAAAACCTGGAACAAAGCCATGTGGCAAACATTCCATCAATCTTCCAGTATTCCAGATCCATTTAGTCTTGTGACTTTTATTGAGATATTAATTCCATATTTAAACAAACAACTTTCCTGTTACAATACTGCTGGATATTGACATCCAACTCAAAGGAATTCTAAAACCATTTTTGGGAGCTGTTTTCCAGGACACCAAATCCCAGCCAGAAAAATACTTCTCTATTTCAGGAAGGAACAATTTCCCACAAGGCCACTTCCTTCAAACAGGAGTGGAAGGAGTTATCCCAAACTATTCTCACGTTTTTGGTGTTGGGTTCACAGCCCTTTTCTGTTATGGCCTGGTGGGCAATGAGTGGAGAGGGAATATCCCAATAAACCAGACCACATGGAAAAGGCTCCTCCATCCCTTCCCCACCCCGATATTCCTGGTATCCAGATCGCTTACCTTATCCAACAGCTCCTTGGTTTCTGCAGTCAGGGGAGCGTGAGAGAATTTGCATTTATCTCCTTGATAACACTTTGCTCCTGTGTGGTAGAACTTGCAGGGGAATTCATGTGAGGAAGGAATTAAGGATTCCTAACAGGTTGGGAAGGCTGGCAGCTAGCCCTCAATTCTTCACCAAGAATTTGTATTTATAGTAGGAATTTTGGAAGCTAATAACCAACTTACCTCTTACTTCCATTTAAAATTCTCCTAAAAATGACATTTCTGTGGCCTTTGGATTTAATTTTCCAATTGTGATTAAAAAGGGAAATGTCTCAGTTCCAGACAAAAATAATGACAAAGAGGAACAGATCAGGGGTTTAGAAGTGTGGACAAATGTTTCTAAAATTCCAGGGATTTTATCTTTGAAAATGTTACAAATCACTAATCTTGTATTTATTTTTTCTTCTGAAGTACTTGAGAAAAAGAATAATCTTGTAATTAATCTACACAGTCAGTGGTAGAGTTGCTTAAGAAAGTCACCTTTAAAAATAATTTATATAAAAATAAATAGAAATAAAATAATAGAATAATAGAAATTAAGATTTCAGTAGATTTTAGAAGTATTTTTAAAGGATATTGTGCAAATAAATGCAGTTCTCTCCTTTAGTGCAGTAACCCTGGATATAAAACTTGCAGATTTCCTTCTTCTTTTCAATCTCTGCATCATGATCAAATTTACACTGTTCTCCCTATAAATAAGTTAAAAAACAAGGAAAAGCCATTATCCATCTGAAATGCTGAGTAATTTAATTCCATAGTAAAAGAACATCCTCCTCAGTTGAATTTAAATTTTTCATCTTTGCCAACAGTAAATTCCATTATAAGCAATAAAAACTGTAAATAGGGGACGTCTGGACATAGAGAAAATTCCTGGATTGGAATTCAAAGGAATATTTGGAGTAGTGACTAAAAACAATCCCTCTTCTCTGCCTCTGTCTGGGAATTTGCATTAAAAAGGCATTGAAATTATATTTTACTGAATTATTTCCATATATTCTGTTATTCTTTAGGGTTATTTTGCTGGATGGGGGTTGGGGTGTTTTTTAAGGATTTATTTTTTTAGGATTTATTTTCCTGAAAAAGACACCAAGTGCTCTTTCAGTCCCTTCTAAAACTGAAGGTGGCAGCAAATACTCATCTGGGCCAAGGGTATTTAAAGGCAGCAAGAAACAGTATTTCCTATCATATTCACTTATTTCCACCATTTGGGAAAGAAACACAAAATTCCACCTCTGAAACCCAAGGAACTAAATAAAAGTGGAAGCCTTCAGTGGTTAAATTGTGTTTTCTAACAATCCCATTTTTTAAAGTTTAGCACCACAAAGCAATTCCTTCAAAGTTCCCAAATCAGCAAGAACTAATTTAATGTATTCAAGACTTGTTACCTATTTAGATTCCAGACTTGTGAGATGGGATGTCATTGATATATTATCATTCTCAGGGTAAGTTGAGGATGTTTTTATTGAATACATTAATAAAAATATAAATTCTTATTACAATTTATTTCAAAATGTGTAACAGAAGGGGATGTTTTTCCTCAAATATTTCCATTTAGAAATGCTCAGCACATCAGAAATCAAAATATTGAGTTACAACACCCAAGTTTGCTAAAAATTTATTTAGAAAAGGAATTAAATTTACCTTAATGCACCTCCCTTCAAGGAAGTATTTACAGATCTGTTTGCCCTTGTGCTCCACTGTGTGCTGGTTGATGAACTCCTGGCTCATATTAACCCATTTCTTCACGGGTTTGCCATCCTGGGAAAAAAAGATCCACATTTTATCAGCTCCTGTTTGGAGCACTGGTGATGCAGATATTGGGAATAAGGATACTGGGAATTGCAAGTACCTCATGGAAGCCATCGGATCCTTTATTGCCGCCTCTGCCCCTCCCGCGATCCTTGCGCTTCAGTTTCTTTTGCATTCCACGCCCTCTTCCAACGTTGTAGTTGTTCCCTCGTTGGGAAATGCCTGGAAAACAGGGATAGCCTCTTTAAAGGATCACAGAAATCAAGAGAGAATGGTTCTCTCATGCCATCAAAGAGAGACAAATGGAATAAATTAAATCCCTCCCTTTCTGCTGTTGGAAATGTTATTTCTGACCAGCCCAAATATTCCAGGAAAATCATCCCTGGTGGCTTCCCTCGTGCAGGTCTCCACCCCAAAATGCCACCAGAACTTTCCTTACCTTTCTGGATCCCTTTCATCCCCTGTTTCTTCACTGGTTCCTTGGGGAATGGAGGTCCCAAATCCCCACTGGAAGTCTCTTTAGCTTGTCTGTATTGTTTGAGCTGGTCAGCGAAATCCTCATCCTTTTCCTCTTCATTGTAATTCCCAAAGTTTTCATCACTGTAATGACTGTAGTCATCATATTCCTTACTTTTGACATTTTTTTTATGCTGCATTTTCTGGGAACTCATGTAATTCCCTGACACATGTCCATGCTGTAAGGAAAGGGACTGCATTAGGAGGCAATTCCATATTTCCAAACCCCACCCCTCCAAACTGCTTTAAAAATCCATTTCTGGGGCTGTTTTATTATTCCCAGATTTGCCCAAAAAAGCATCAATAATACAGAGAAAGTAAGTTTTTCAGGAAAAAATTAGTAATTTTAATTCACAGGCTGAAAAAAGCCAGGAAAATTGAGCTCCCAAAAAGCAGAATCAACTTTAGATATTAAAAAGTAGCTTTTCAAGAGTTCTTTCCTTTGAGTCCAGCCTAAATCTGGTGCAGACAATAAAAAGATACCTGATTAATAAAGATTCCTTAATTCCTGATGGAGGAAAAATTGGTATCAGGCTAATTTTCTACCACAGATCCTGCTTTACATCTGGGAACATCCTCAGGGAGATGAGAACTGGATGTACTTCCAGAAATCCAGGAGAACGGGCACTGGGATGGAGCCAAACTTCCAAACTCACACTGTTTATATTTGTATTTTTGGAATGTCACCTCATTAAAGACCTGAGGAATGAGTTTCAAAACTTCCTACCTGACTGAAGGACGAATCATAATCCCTGTAGGAAGAGCTGCTGCTTTTTTTGTGGGGCCTTTCTGAGCGCTCCATGTCGGAGTCGTGGCTGTAGTCGGAACTGTCATCACTGGAAGGGGAGTTATGCTGGAAAACAGAACAAAAAAGCTGGGAATTTTGAGGAGCTCATCTTCTTTCCATAAATATAATGAGCACAAAAGTGATAAATTTACATTGTGCCTCTTATCCTAAAAACTCTCAAATCCCTCTGGTTCAGCTTCCATGACCTGGGCTTAACTTTGAACATTTAAGACCAGTTAAAGTCTTAATGGCAATAAAACCATTTTAGTTCCTTCTCCAATTCCTTGGATTCTTATCCTGCACACCCATGAATCAAATCAGCACTTCCAAAATGTTGGGGATTCTTCTAACCTTGTGCTTGTCCCGTCTTCTCCTTTTAGATTTTTTCTTTTCCTTCTCTTTTTTGCGTTTTTTCCGGGACTTCCGATGGCCTTTTTCATTTTTTTTATCCTCCCCTTTTGAGCCATGTTCCTTCACATCCTCATAGGCTGCATCGTCTATTTCCCCATCTTCCAGCTCTCCATCTTCCCTGCAAGAGGAAAACCAGGAAGACGATAAAATTCCATGTTATTATCCAGCTCACCTGTCACTGGGAAAAAGCAGTTAAGAAGTCCAAAGCAACCTCAAGCTGTGATTTTTGGGATAAATGGATATGCCAGGGAGAAGACACAACTGCTGTATGACCTGGAATTTCTTGGAATTACTTCAATGAAATAAAACTGGAACATTAATATCCCTGAAACACCTGCAGCTATCCCAAAAATCCAATTATGTTTAGACAACATCAGTTAAACTCATTCCCTCAAGGATCAATTAAAATATCCCCTTCCATAAAATAACCAATAAAAATGCTCCTTGGGAACAAAGCTGTTCCCATGTCCCAGATCCTCTGGGAATTACACTCATGGATTTCCACTTTTGGAATGCATCCAGGACTGGAATAACTTTCCAGGTAAACCAATCTCAGTAATACAATCCTTTGGATTGCATGGCAGAGGGAAGATTACAGAAGTCCTCTAATCCTTAAGTTCTTTCCACAACATCCAAACATTTCCCAAGGACTGAGCTTCAAGAATGTAAAAAAGGGAAAAGAAGGAAAAACCCAACAACTGGATAAATATGGATTGAAACGATAATGGTCAAAAATGCACCGTTTCTTGGACAGTAAGTTCTTTTTCAAGGAAGTGCCAAGGCAGAAATTCTCTTCTGGTTTAGCTGCTTTTATTCCCATTTAAATCCCAGACTGAAGCTATGCATCAGGAAGGGAGAGCAGAACCTCCTCCTTTCACTAGTTCCCTCCCTCTCCCACAGCCTCCAGATACTTGGAGCTCAATGGATGTGTGGAAACAATCCCAGAAAACATTCCCACTGTCTGAGTGGATTCCTAGAGCATCTCCCAAATGGATCAGAAAGGCACAGGAGCCAAATGATCTTCCAGGGAAAAGCAACCTGATGAAATCACTAAGTAGTTCCACAAATACTTGGGAAGGGAGAATCAAAACAAAACCCAATTTGGGTATTTTAATTTCACTTCTAACATTCAAATCTGGATTTTAGCTCCCCTTCCTTGACCTTCTTTCAGGTCATCCTTAAAAATAGAATTCCTTATGCCCAAAGAAGATTTACTCCAGAAGCTCCTTAAGTCCAAGATCCAAACCCAGGATGCATTTTCTGAAATATTCTGGGGATCTTTACCCTCAAACATTACTGAAGTCTTTAAATTTTCATTCCCCATCACTTCATTTAAAAATAATTTTACTTTAGGCTAAAATTCCTTGGTGACTGAAATTCCCCCAAATTTTGATACTAAGGTGCTCCTAAAGAAATTAGGAATTAATAAGGAAAATAACTCCAAATATCAGTGAATTTCCACTGGAAAAATCAAATAAAAGCAGAGGGGTGGTTTGGAACAGCAAAAAGTGAAAGTAAATGAATTCCAAGCTATCTTCTGGGAAATCTAGCATTGATTTGTGCGTAAATAAACTTGCCTCCAACTTTTTCCTTACCCTGCTGTGGATTTACCCACACAGAACCTAGAAATTCTCACTAAATCCCTGCAGAAAAAAAATCTTTCCAGGACCCCTGTGTTGGAAGGCTCAGACCCTTCATCTCCAAAATAATGTCAACAACAGGAATTAACTAATTAATGAATTAAAAACATTCCTGGCTTGAGAAAACTACATTAAAACAACTTTCCAACTTGGAATATTCAAAGTGTGAACAGAGAGGGCTTTTTGCTGTTTTCTACTGCTCAAAAACACCAATAAAATCAAAGACTTTGGATAAACCAGGATTAAAACAACCTTCCAACTTGGAATATTCAAAGTGTGGCCAGACAGGGATGTTAAAATTATTTCTACTAAGTAATTTCTTTATAATTCAACAGCTCAGCTCTAATCAAACTATTAACAGAATTCTGCTGCAGAAATTGATTGGGAATTGTGAAGTTCCCAGTATGGGTGTTCCCTGCACTGAACTGGTTTTACTGGTCCTACATTTGCACACCTGATGTAACACAAAAACTTGGGAGTTGGGCCTTTTTTGAAGTGAGTTTTAACTTATGTTACAGAGTTAAAAGTTTTATAAAAAATACAAGTTATGATCTCCCAGGTCATGTTTATTGTTGCTCTTCACCTCATAAATTAAAACATTATAAAGCAACACTTGTAAATTAAAATTAATTAGGTTGTTAGGTGGCACTTATTTGCTCTGTTTCACAATTACCAGTGTCACAACTGGTTGTACTGGTGGGAACAGCTGGTGAGAGGATGAGAACTCCAAACTGGAAAACTCTGCTCCCAGCACAACCCAGAGTCACTTGGGCTTGTCCTCAAGGATTTGAAAACTCCAGATATTTTCAATCCCTGAAACAGTGCAAAGCCCCAGCATGACTGCAGGAACTCCACTGCCCAGCTCTGCCCCAGCTCCAGAGATCCCTGTGGATTCCTAGTGTGCACTCGGCTTGGAAAACAGAGCATGACACAACTTCCACCCTGCCCAAGGACAAGCAGGAAGGGGGAAACAAGAACCAGGAGCTCTGGGCTCTGCCCTTAACTGGCACTAAACCCCAGGCCCATTTTAGGGATCACTTCCCAAGGACAACCAGGAAGTGGAAAACAAGCACCAGCAGCTCTGGGCTCAGCCTGACCCTTGCACTAAATCCCAGGAGCATTTCCCAAGGACATGCAAAAAGGGGAAAACAAGAACCAGCAGCTCTGGGCTCAGCCCTGACCCTTGTACTAAATCCCAGGAGCGTTTTGGGACCACTTCCCAATTTATAACACAGAACTCGTGACTCTTTCTCCAGCGAGGAAACACTTTTGCATTTACCCACAAGCCTTTTTTTTGTCTGTTTGTTTGGTTTTTTCCCACTGTTTTCCGGACCTCTGAAGTACCACAAAGGGTTGTGGAGCTGTGTGGGGGGAGGCCAAGCTCTGGGAAACCCAAAACCCCAGCGTTTTTAACTCCTGCAGCTGCTCAGGGTAGCTGTAGGCTCAGGCACTGGTTACTGCCACCCTGGCACAGTATTTTTGGAACTAGTTAGCAAGGCCAGGGCTGCCTGGAGAAAGGATTTGAATTTCCAGCAGCTGCAGGAGAGAAAAGGAGGGAGGGAAGGAGGGAGGGAGGAACAGAGGTCCTTTCACCAGGAACAGGACTCTGGGTTTCTGCGCATGGGGATTGAGAAGTGGCAAAGATAACGTCAGTCAGCCCTTAATCTGCATAAAAAAGATCCAGTTAAATGTGTAAGGTGGAATCTGGCAAGAAAATGACGTTAAATATGGCTCTAGTGAGAGATTGTGGTATCAACAAAAACAGCCAAAAATAAAAAACCCGCCCAACTCGGAGCACCCTTTCCTGCCTGAGACAGAGAACAATGGTGACATTCAACAGACACCCCCTGGAAAGTGCAATTTATGGAAAGAATGACAAACAGCCCCCCTTCCCAGCCAGAATAAATCAATGAAGATGTAAAAATGCATGCATTCCAAAAGGAAAAATTAAAGCCTTGCTAAAAAAATGCACTTTTAATGCAGTGACATCCCCCCTCCCCTCCTCGCATTCCCCACCACCACCACCCCGCTCCAGCCTGAAGGTGACCTGCCCCCCAAAAAACATCGTTATCCCCCTCAGGCACATTAACAGAGCATCATCATCATCAGCATCATTACCAGCATCACCCCACTAAGTACCACCATTATGAGAAGCGGAGAGAGAGAAGAATGTTACTCGACCTTTCGTCCCCTGCATGTTGCCTGTCAGAGTCGGGCATGTTTGGGTCAAGAACTGGGTTTGGGGGTTTGGAGAACAGGCTTTCAAAGGCCATTGTGCCTGGCTGTGGTGTGGTGAGGAAGAGGAGGAGGAGGGAGGTGGAGGAAGGCAGGGCCCCGCCGCTGCCCGCGGTGCGGAGCGGCGGCGGGAGGAGGCGGCGGCGGCGCGCACGGCCGCGCTGGGGGCGGCTCGGTGAGGAGGAGGAGGAGGGCCGGGCCCCTCAGTGAGGAGAGATGATGAAGGTTTGCACTCACGGTTACTTAGTGAGACACTAACGGGCACTCAGCGCC
>VZTZ01009881.1:4729-23969 GCA_013400955.1 Drymodes brunneopygia | reverse complement strand
AGCCCCCGGCAGCCCCCCCGCTCCAGCTGGGCCGGAACCACCCGGGTTGGGAAACCCTTTCCCAGCCCAGCACCCGCTCCCCTCCCCAGCTCGGTACCTCGTTTTCCAGCTCCTGCACCCCATCCCAGTCACTGCATCCCCTTCCCCAGTCCCCAAATGCCTTCTCCAGCTCATGCACCCCCTCCCCAGTTCACTACCTCCTTCTCCAGCTCCTACACCCCCTCCCCAACCCAGTCCCCTCATTCCCAGCCTGGTCCCCCCCAAGGAGAGGCGAGAGGTGCTGGGTCCAGCTCCGGTTGCTGCTGAGCAACCCCAGCTGTGGAAGCAGCAGAATTCCCCCCAAACAGAGAAGGGGCAGCAAGGAAGGGCCAGGCCATGGCTGGGGGGCTCCAGCCCTCCCGCGGCCCCCCTCAGGCTCCTGTTTCTCAGTGTTACAGCAGGCACGATGGTTCCTCAGCACAGGGATGGGATGGATGGAAACCTCTCAGGGAGAAGGGAATGTCGGAGCACCTGCTGTTCCCATTGGGGCTCCCGGTGCTGTTTTCCGTGGGGATTTCTTGCGGTGTGAATTCCCCCAGCAGGCTGTCGAGCTGGAACCCTGATGATCCCAAAAGGCTCCCCATCCCAAAAACCTCAACACACCATGGAAAAGGGGGAAAATACCAGGCCCTGCAAGGCCAGCTGCCCCCTCAGCACCAAACACCCTTCTGGAAAAGACAAATAATTACAGCAAAATAATTCCACTGTTGATTCCAAACCCCTGGGACTTCAGCCCAGGAAAGAGCTCCTGTGAAGTGCCAGCCTCCACCAGGAAAACCGTGCAGCAGATAGTAACTAAAAGAGACGACTGTTTATTAAAATAATCCCTCTGTGTCCTTGCCATGGTGCCACTCACACTGTGCCCAGTGGCACTTCTGAGTCCTCCCCGCGGCTCCCAGCACACGGCTGCTCCGATGCCAGCAAAGTGCCGGCCTGGCTCCATCGGCTCCCTGGCTCCGAGCCATGGCAGGGCAGCAGTGGCACGTAGGACTCCTCCATGGGGCCACCGAGCTGCTCGTCCACGACGTACCTGGTGGCCCACGGCTCGCTGGGATGCACATCCACGGCCACCTGCGCTGCCTCTGCACCGGGGGAACCGGGCTCTGACACCTCCCCAGCATCCAAATCTGAGTCTGCTTGTGGGAAGCCTGAGTCCTGCGTGGAGTCTGGGCTCTGCTCGGGAAGGCCAGTGTTGATGTAGAGGATGTCCCCGCGTGCCTTGGCACTGGGCAGGTTTTCCAGCAGCTTTTCCAGCTGGACCTTGAGCTGGGAGAAGGTGGGACGGGTGGCAGGGTCGGCTCTCCAACACTCAGACATTATTTCATACCTGGAAATTGGGAGAGGAGCGTGGTTAGCACAGAGGATCCCAGCATCCCAGAATGGTTTGGGTTGGAAGGACATTAAAGCTCATCCAAGTCCCACCCTGCTGCCATGGGCAGGGGCACCTTCCACCATCCCAGGTTGCTCCAAGCTATTCTTGAACACTTCCAGGAATGGAGCAGTGGCAGCTTCTCCAGGCAGCCTGCACTTGCCTGGATTAGGGGAGATATGGGGGCTAATTCCCACTTTCCATCCAAGCTGGGCAAGCCTTGAAATTCCCATTAAATCAAAGTGAAACCAACTCCCTCTGCTCAGGCTGTTTCCCAAGGGCATGGATTTATCAGCCCAAGCTGCTGTTAGCCGTGTGAGAAGTCTCTTCCAGTGCAGCCCTGGGATCTGTTCCCTGGGAACATCCCAGCTCTGTGCCTGGGATGCCCAGTCCTTCCCTTGGCAGGTGCCTGCTCCCAGGCTGGATGTTAGTCAGGGAGCCCTGGAAGCTCCCAGCATGTCCCTGCCAGCCTCTTCTGCCCTCGAGCAGGCTGCATTCTTAGAGGTTCCTGCACTGCTTCTTTCAGGAACAGGCAGCGGAGAGGAGCCTTTTAGGAAATGTAAAAACTCTGTTTATCCAGTTTGCATTCAAAGCTCTCAGCCATGGGGGATTAAACGTTTTCAGCTCTAATGGAACTGGAGAAAAACTCAGGAAGAAAGCTTGGGAGAAAGGCCTTTGCTGAGCTGCTCAGAAATCCAGAGGTTTGTGTTTTCCGCTTTTTCCATTTCCAGATCTATAAATTTGAGGAAAGGAGGGGCCCTGGAGGGAGTTTTGTGGGACAAAGAGGAGCATCACCAGCCAGCACCTTTTGGCCAAAACAAATCCAAAAATAAAGAAATAAAATACTAAAAAGTCCCATCACTGACTGTTCCTGGTGACCTTGCCATTGCTTCCCTCAGGATGTTTGCTGTGATTTTTGTCTGGAGTTCAGCAGATGCTGACACATGCTCTGCTCTAGAATCCAGCTTTCCTTAGGCCCACAGTGCAAACATTAAGGGGTTTGTTCCTGGGAAAATCCATTTTCCCAGCTGGGATCCCATTACTCACAGCTCATCCAGGCAATCCTCGGGCTTCTTTAGGCGCTGCCCATGGAAGAGGTACTCATAGATCTCGTGGTTCTGCACCCCTGGGTATGGCGTCATCCCGCGTGTGGCGATCTCCCACATGGTGACCCCGAATGCCCACTGCCGGCACAAAGGGAAAGGCCAAGGCTGAAGGGACACTTCCAGGAGGAATGAAAGAACCTTTTCATGGGGAAAGGTCACTGCCTGGCATCCAAGGGACAATAGGCAGAGCTGTGGTGCTCCCAAAACTGGGAATGACCGGGGCGGAGGCGAGCAGCCCACTCAAGGAACCGACTCCGCCGGCAACAGAAGGGCTCCAACAGCCTCCTGCACTTCCAGACAATGACAGCAACAGGAGCACGGCGTGGCTCAGCCCAGGGGACTGTTCCTCCAGGCATGGGGACCTACCACGTCACTCTTGGTGGTGTAGACACGGTCAGCCAGCGACTCGAGGGCGATCCACTTGACCGGCATCTTGGCGATGCGGCCCTGCCGATAGTAATCCCCGCTGTAGATCTTCTTGGAGAGCCCAAAGTCTGCCACGCACACCGTCATGTCATCCCGCAGCCTGTGGGCAAAAAGGGGTCAGCATAGCCACATGGCTGCATCCTGAGCCACAAACTCAGAATGAGCTCTGCATCTCAAAACCAAGGGAAGTTTTATTGAAGGGAGCTGAGTTGTGCTGTAAATCCACGAGGTGTTCATCCCGTGGGATGGAGCAGAGGGAAACACTCACATGCAGTTCCGAGCTGCCAAGTCCCTGTGCAGGAAGTTCCGACTGCTCAGGTATTCCATGCCCAGGGCGATGTCCACCATGAACTTCACCAGGGTCTGCAGGGGTACAAACTGGGGAGGGAAGGTGGGGGTTGCACAGTGTTCATCCAAAAGGCTTCCCTGTCCAGGGTTGCCATCCCAATGGATGAGCCCACAGAGGCAGACCAGCTCTCATCCCTCAGACTATGCCATTCATTGACCCATGAGCCTGCAGGAGTTGCAGAGGGGGATTCCCTTCCCACCCTGATCACACCCCACTCCTCTGCTCCTGGTGCTCCCTACCTGAGGGGCCATCTCCAGCCGGGAGCGGAGCAGGAAGCTGTGCAAGTCTCCATACTTCATGAAGGGCAGGATCACCATGGGCTTGGGCACCTGCAGGGAGCTCAGCTCGATGCACACCCCTGGCAAACATGGACAACTCACACAGTGCCCTGGCAAAAGGGATCCAGGTCCACCCAAATCCCAGCTGGAGGGCAGGAGGGACAGCCCATACCGAGGAGCTTGATGACATTGGGATGGTCAAAGTCCTTCATGCACGCTGCTTCACTGAGGAACTCTTCAATCTCCCTTTGGGAAAAGTTATCCACTGGGAGATAAGAGAGAAAGAAAGAGCTTTAAAACCCCAGCATGGTTCCAGGATGCTGTTCCTGAGAGAGGTACCGGGAATGCTGGTATCCAGTGGGACAAACATTGAGTCCTGTGGGGCAGGGAGACAACTTACACTTCATGGTCTTCACAGCCACCTTCTGTGGGGACCCTTCAGGCTGGTTGAGCCGTCCCTCCATCACGGACCCGAACTCCCCTGCACCACAGGAAAGAAGGAATCCTTTATCCTACACCTTTCAGGACATCACCACATGATCTGGAATGCTCCAAGATGGAGCCAAAAGGCTTGTCCCTCATCACTGACAGCAAGAGGACAAGCTGGGCTCACGGAAGGTTCCCTGCCCATGGCAGGAGGTTGGAATGGGATGAGTCTTACTCACCCTCTCCCAGGACCTTTCCTAGGCTCAGGGCGTTTCTGTCCACAACAACATCCTGCAGTTTCTGCTGGAGCTCCCTGCTGACACCCAGGCTTCCCACTGCGGGAGAGGGGGACAGAAGCTCAGGCACCTCACACCTGCTGCCATGTTCCCCTCCAGCTCCTTCCAGAGGGATAAAAATGTATCCTTACGGGTCAGTTCCACTGCTCTCCGGCAGTAGGACTTCTTGGCCGTGTAGTTCACTGCCAGCTCTGAGTCGTTCCTGCGGAAAGCATTCCTGGGGGGACACAAACACATCTGCTGCTTCAGCTGGGTGAGGGAATCAGCATAGCAGGGGCAGGAGCCTGGAGGATCCGTAGGAAAAGGGGAAATGCATATTCCATTTCCTTTTTCCTGGATCAGCAACATTGCCTGCAACGTCTGAGCAAAACAACAGCTCCACAAACACCACTGAACCATCAATCAGTGAGTCACAGAGCTTTTGGGGAGGAAATAGGATACTCATTTCCTATTCAAGGCGCAAGAATGCTGCTGGAGCCCTGTAGAGTCCAGCTTTGGGAAACAAAACCAGGGCACGATGCTCCAGAGCTAGGAACGCAGGGAAGGAATGACAATGACCAGGTAGGAAAGGGGTCCTTACTCAGTACCAGTTTCCGAACTGGGAGCAGGGAGCAGTTAAATGCCACTTGGGAAGTCACAAGGATGAGTGAGGAGTGTTGGGTTATTGCAGGAGAAAACAGCCCTTTGTCCATGTTTTTAAACAATGCTGGGCCATTGAACCCGGGCGTGGGACGAGGCAGGAGGGTTTCTCCAGGACAAGGGATATTATGGAATCATAGAATCATGGAGTTGAAAGGAACCCACAGGGATCATCCACTGCAGCTCCTGGCCCTGCACAGACACCCCAACAATCCCACCCTGTGCATCCCTGGGAGCATTGTCCAAACACTCCTGGAGCTCTGGCAGCCTTGGGGCTGTGATCGTTCCCTGGGGAGCCTGCGCAGTGCCCTCTGGGGGAAGGATCTTGTCCCAAAATCGAGCCTACCCTCCCCTGACACAGCTCCAGCCATTCCCTTGGGTCCAGGTCACCCTCTGGTGACCAGTGACATCTCTGCTCTCTCATTTCCATGCCAAAACACCTCCCCCATCAAGTTGCACAAGTTCACTTCCCTTTAAAAAGACGAATAGTGAGCAAAAGGTGAACTGCTGAGCTAAGGAAGGAAGGGGAAGGAAAAATCCACTTAGTCCCTCACCACAGACATTAAAAAGGTCATTTGTGGTAACAACATCAGTTCTGGAGACAGAATCCTTGTCCCCAGATCCAGCACAGGCTGCTGGCCACCCACCCCCTGAGAGCTGCCCTGTTTTCCATCCCCTTACCCATATTTTGTCTCCACACATCGTTTCTGGATGACCACAGACAAGCAGAGGAGGACTCCAACAGCAATTGTCCCGCAGATAAATCCCAGAGCTATGACAAAGGAGTCGGCGTTCCCGGAGGCTGGAGTCGAAGAGGGGGCTGAGGTTATTAATCCTAAGAAAATATCCTGTTAATGGAGCCGGTGAAAGAGTCAGCCTGCAGCACCCGGGGCTTGGGGCAGGAATTCCCAGGGGTTTTCAGTGGAGCCCAAAGGGTTCCCAGGGGGGAAAAAGGGAATGAGAAGCGAGGCTGTCCTGCTCCCAAACCAGGAGCAGCTCCCTGATCCGTAGCTGACAGGGAAAGCATGCAAAGCAGGATGGAGTGATGCCAAACAGCTTCATGGAAAGCACATTCCCAGCATCCAGCCCTGCACCTCCTTACCACTGGCAGGGACAAAGATCTCCACGGGAATGCTGAAAGGTCCCACTCCCCCGTTGGTGACAGCGGCCACGCGGATGGAGCAGGTGGCATTGGTGGCCACCACGGGCAGCACGGCCTTGCTGCCATTCAGCCGGGTCTTGTCAGAGACGATCTGCTGGAGAGAAGAAAGGAAGAAATTCCTGGGCTGGGGAAGGCAAGGAAACCTGGGGCTTTACTGAGAACTGTCCCCTTGGCAACCTTTGGAGCTGCTTTTCTTTCCCAGCCCAGAGGAAGTGCAGCACCCGGCTATTTAGGGAGAAGAATGGCCCTGTGTGCGAGGGCCGGATGGGATCAGGAACGGAGCAGAGCAGTGCTTCCCATTCAATCCCAGCGTTCCTGGCCCTCTCTGCTGCACAACAGCAGCAGCCAGAGCCAGAAACGAGGCAGGGAAGGATCTGGCAAAGAAGGGAAAGGCTCTGGTTACATGAAAGCTGGTGACCCTCAGCTTTCATAGTGGTCAGTTTGGCCACTGGAGCCCTGTGAGCCTCAGCACCCACAGATCTGTGTGCTCCTGGTGGCATTATCCAAGTGCTCTGGAAGTAGATCCCAGGGCAGGCATTTTCTGCCTGTGGTTTTTGTGTCCAGCTGATTATATTCCAGCTTTTTATGTATTTCCTTGGCTGGTACCACAGCAAGAGGCAGCATGGCTTGGTAAAAACACAGGAGCATTTCCCTGCAAATTCCATCCTTTCCTGATTGTTTCGAGCTGAGAAAGTGCTGCTGCTGCTCCCTGCCGATTTCCAGCTGCAAAACAGCTGCCCAGCTGCAGCCAAAACATCTGGCAGGTTGCTGTGCCCAGCAGTGCCAGGCTCCTTCCTGAGCATCCCACAAAAAAAACAGGAGCTGAGGGGGATCGGTGGGTGAGGAGAGGAAATGGAGCTGAGGGGGATCAGTGGACAAGGAAAGGGAATCAGAGCTTCTCAGAGGGAACCAGTTTCTGTTCCCTGTCCCAAAAAAGCCACGAAAATGGATGTGAAACACCCAGGCCCTGGGAATGTGTGGGCACCTCTGGGCAGTGACAGGAGCTGGCACCTGCTGTCACCTCTGCTCCCACATTCCTGCCTTCCTCCTCCTTGTATCCACATGGGATCTTTTCCCTACCACCAGCCTAAAATTGGGATCCTCCCCTGTCCTAAAGTGTCATCTGAGGACAGACCCAGACCGTGAGCACAAAGCAGGGCTGACCTGCCAAATTTTATGGGATTTTATGAGTTTTGTGGTAGTTGAGGAATTTCTTCCTGCCCCAACTCCGGCAGCCTTGGCTCCAACAAGGACTGTCGGTTAAAGAGGAAAATAAACCAACTTTTGGGAGTTTTCTGGTTGTGGAGAGGCCTGCAGGTGGCCCTATGACACCAAAATCCAGCTTCTTCCTGACTTCATCCTGCAAAAACTGGTGGTTATTTTGGGACAGTCCAGATTTAGCCTGTGCAGGGCCACAACTCAGGAACTTTATTTCATGGAATCATTCTCATAGAATCATTTAGGTTGGAAAAGACCTCTGAGATCACAGAGCCCAACCTTAGAAGGAGCTTTTCAAGGAGTCAGAACTCCAGTCTCGTGCCTCAGACTCATGGAAAAACTGATAACTGGAAAAAAATTTCACTCTATAAGCTGGAAAAATGGACAAAAAATAACAAACAACAACAACAACAATAAATCTCCCAGGGCTTAAAGGGCAAGGCCTGGGTTTGGCCTTTTGCTGGAGAGAGACAGCTCCTGTCAGCACTTTTTTTTCTGAGTCACAAGACAATGATTTTGTCTCCCTGGCTTCATTCAGGCTGGATCTATGCGGAGGAGCAAAAGGAGAACAGAAACTGCAGCATCCTACAAAAAAAAGGGGATGAGTCACTGTTTCCAGCTGGGGTTACTCTGCCAGCCTGGCACAGAGGAACCCAAGCCACAGCTGGATCCCTTTCTGCTGTTATCCACAAGCTCTGGATGGGATCTTTAGCCCAGAGCCTGGGCCAACCTTGCCCCAGCAAATTCCTGCAGCTACTTCCCAAATCCTTGAAAAGGCAAGCAGGGTGTGCCAGGTGATTTCATGCACTCACAGAGAGGCCTTTGGGCCAAAGAGTGCCTCGAGCTCTGAAATCCTGTGCTTTGGGTTTAAGGCAGGGATAAATCCCACCTGAGTAAGAAACAGCTCAAAATCCAGGGAATGCAAGGCCAGGGGTGGTTTGAAGCCCACATGAAAACCCAAGACAGCAAAGAAATTAGCTCCAAAAGGATCTATGGAAGCACCAAAACCCATCTGGACATCCCTGCCAGGATTTTCTCCAGGCTTTAGCCATTTTTTCCCATTTCCTGGTGACTCACCACGCCCTCAGAATTGTGCCACCTGTATGAGATGTGGTAGCCCTGGAGCTCGCCGTGAATCCTCTCCAGGGCTGGCTGCACCCAGTGGATCTCCAACAAGGAGCCGGAGTCATTGAGCGACACCGTGACGTTCAGTGGTGCCGTGGTAGGAGCTGTGGGAATCAATGGGAAAGGAGGTGAGGGAATCTGGGGGAATCAGTGCAGAGATGTGGGAATCTGATGGAAAACGAGGTGGAGCTCAACCAGAAAGCCCATGGAAAACGGGGATATTTCCTTTCCCACTCTGGGAGCAAGCAGGACTCCGGAGCTGCCTCTCATCCAGAGGGATTGAGGCAGGGAAACCCTTCTCAGTCCCCAGTCCCCATTTCCTACCTCCCTCTGTGGTGCTGGCTGTTATCCAGGGGCTGAATTCTGACCAGCCAACCTCATTCCTGCAGGAAACACTGATTTTGTACTCTTCCATGGGCTCCAGCTGCTGGATGTGATACACATGGGGAGGCACCGAGGTGTGCAAGGGCTGCAGAGAGACGTTGCCTCTTGGAACAACTTCCTTGACCTTTAATTGGAAAATCAGTCCACAAACAGGGATTAGTCAGCAACAACCTGCAGGAAGGGATGTTGGAAAACTGGATCCAGAGCCCTGCCTCCCATCTGAACTCCACAGGGAAAAGTTCGTGCAGGGAAAGCTTACAGCAGGACATTCACAGGGCACAGGGAGAGGGCTCCAGCACGTGTGGAGTTGGGAACATTCCAGGGATGTTGGGAAGGAGGCGGGGATGATTTGCTGTTTCTTGTGGCGTGGAGCAAGAGGAAGCCCAAATAAAATGACCAGGCAGCACATCCCAAATAACCAAAATAAAAGCCTTTTTTTGTGTAGCACACCACTGAAAAACAGGATTTATCCCTGTGGGATGTCATGGGATTTATCCTAATCCTTGTCACATTTAGCAGCATAGATGAATTCAACATCCCAACAACAAGTCCTGCTTTTTGCAGAAAGACAAATTGCTGGATGTGGAGCCCCCATAGAGCTGCCTACAGAGCCACTGCAGCTTTCCAGGAACATCTGATTTTGTAGGAAGCACTACCTGGACTGGCACAGAAGGAGGAAAGAGGGAAGAGCAAGAACAAGGACAACCCAACCCACGTGCACAAGGTTGTGCACTCCTCTGAAAAGCCTCCATCCATGATTTTGGGATGGCAGGAGACCTATCCTTGTGCTCAATCAAAAGAGGTATCCCAGGATGGTCTCAGCATCTGTTTTCCAGCCAAAATGAAAGATAACAGCCTTCAGCCTCAGGTTTTCGTGGAGAAATTCCCAGAAATGCTCCAAGTGGATCTTTGGAAGACTCTGCAAGCCTGTGGTTGCTGCAGCCACACACTTGTCCTGGTCACATGCTTCCCAACCAAGCAGCATTCCCAAAATCAGGATTTCGATGGGCAGGTTTCCCTCAGCTCCCCATTCCTTAAAATAAGGGGAAGGGGCTGAGGGGTTGCCTATCTCCTGGACAACTCAGGGAATGCCACCTCCATCCCCAAGCTGTCACAAGGTGCTCTGAGGGAGGCGAGCAGTGACCAGAGGAACACACACAATGCTTCCTGGAGCAGACATCCTGAGCATCTGGCCCAATCCTCAACTTGTATTCTGGGGAGAGTCCATCAAACCCATGGATTTCGGAAGGAAATCAGGATGTTTTCAAACTGCAGCAGTTGGAATTGGCAGGTGGGCCAGCTGCAGCCCTTGGGAATGAGTCACTGGCTTGGGGGGCCCAGGACTTATCCAAGGGGACAGGAGCAAAAGGGCTGAGTCACAGCTGTGTTTTTGCCAGAATCCCTCTCCTGTTTTCCAGTTTCAAAGGCCATTTCCTACGGACAGACCATGAATGTTAAGTCATAGGAAATTCCTTGGCTCTCCACCCTGCTTCCCAAGCTCCGGCTGGAAGGCAGCAGCAGGACATCGTGCTAATATTAGCCCTGGTACCTTTCTTCTCTATAATTCCTTTCACTTTTACCTGGCTTCAAAGGTTGCCTCTCTCCATGTATTATCCCAGCTGGAGTGGAGATTTTCCAGGATAAAAATCATACCCATGAGACAGCAAGATGGGCTTGGACTGGGAAAGCCAGCCACGTGCAGCAGGAAAATGCCTACAGGCTCTACCCATGGAGCTGGCATTCCCGGAGTTGTGCAGGACACAGGCAATCCTCCAGCTCCTTCCCAGGAGTGGGGAGCTGAGGGAAACCTGCCCCTCCAAATCCCAACTCTGGGAATGCTGCTTGGTTGGGAAGTGTTTGGCAAGTGTGTGGCTGCAGCACCTCCAGGCTTGCAAAGCCTCCCAAGGAGCCACTTGGAGCATTTCTGGGAATCTCTCCATGAAAAGGCAGGACAACCTGACTGTGTTGCCCAATGGAAAGGGGCTCTAAGAGAACTGGAGAGGGGCTTGGGAATGACAGGACACAGGGAATGGCTTCCCATTGCCACAGGGCAGGGTTAGATGGGATATTAGGATGGAATTCTTCTCTGTGAGGCCGTGGCTGTGGCTGCCCCATCCCTGGAAGTGCCCAAGGCCAGGCTGGAGCAACCTGGGATAGTGGAAGGTGTTGGATGGGAGTTGGAACTGGATGATCTTTAAGGTCCTTCCAACCCAAAGCATTCCAGGATTCTATAAAATCTGTGCAGCTCCAAACACCTTCCACCTGCCTTGGAGCATCCGTGTGGGGGACTTGCAGGGATATGGGAATTCTGGATGCTTACCTGGACACTGCAGTTGTTCAAGGCAGAGAAGGCATCAAAGCCCGGCACCCAGGATATCACGATGCCATGGGCTGTCCTGTTGAGGACCCGCAAGCTGACGGGAGCCGATGGAATTCCTGCAGGGAGAAGCCAAGGGAAGCCTAAACACAAACCTGGCATGGCGGCTTTTCCCTGGAGCTCCCAGGGCTCGGTGTGTGACCCCACATCTGAATTCTGCGGATGTGCCAGACCACCGGATAGGGAAGCACAAAAATGCCACTTTCAGGACTATTTTGGCTGTTTCTATATTTGTGACCACTCTGGGCAGCTTAGAGGCCATGACTTATTTTGGGGAACACCTTCCTCGTGTTGTCAGAGCAGCTCCCAGCAGGAATGTCAGCAATTTCCACTGTTTCCTATGGAAAATTCCTATGGAGCACCTCCCTGGTTGTGCAGGAAGGAAAGGAGTGATGCAGCCCTTCCGAGCCCTGCTTTGAAGCTGACAGTTTTGCTTTCAAATTTAGTTTTTGGTGCTCCCTCCCCCACCCCAGTGCTGGGACCAATCTGGGATGCCCACACTACAACCAGATCCCACTGGATTATAATCATAGGATTGAAAGCGGAATCTCCCTCAGCTTGTGAAGGATGAGTGCTGAGAAGTGTGGAGACTTGGACACAGGGGTTTAAGAAGGAATGGGAGCTGACCTTTGATGTTGACCTGGCCTGGGCTGGATGCAGTCAGGCCTTTGCTGTTGTGGGCCTCGCAGCTGAACAGCGCCGGCTCATTGAGTCCTGCTGGGAAGACACAGCCCGGTTTCCTGGATATCCCAAAACCAGCCCAATCCCACCAGCTCCCCACCAGCAAAGTTTCCTCTCCTAGCCTTTTTTCACTTCCCTCTGTGGCACTTCTGCTGCCAGTGCCCGGGGGTGACCCCAGCTCCAGCTGTCCCACTCCCGTGCTGGGAGCACGTACGGGCCGTGGCCGCCAGACCCGGCACGGCAGGGACGGGATGTCCCTATAGAGCCCTTGCACAAGCTCCCCTTGAGGAAGGGCTTGTTTTCCCTCCAAAAGGGGAAAGGCAGAAAGCAGAAGAGCCCCCACCACGGCCTGGTCAGATGATTTAGTGCTGGTCAAGGATTGCTCAAATCCCCCAGCTGATGGCAGAGAAGGACCACTGGAAATACCCGATTCTCCCGGCCGGGGTGAGGTGGCCCCAGGCTCAGGATCTCTGTCCCATGCCAAGGTGGATGTGGGGAGTGCTGGCTTATCCCAGCAGTGCCTCAGGGTGCCAGGGCTCCTGGGCCAGGAGCAGCTCTGCTCCAATGACCCAACCTAACGGGTGCCAGGCAGATGCAAGGACATCCAAGAGGGGTGAGTCACTTCTTCCGGCTTTCACTGCTTTCCAAAGGCTGCCTGCCCTGGATGCCAAGACCAGGCAATTATAGCTCAGCTCTTAATTAACCACCAGCCTCCTCCTCATGAGCAAAGCAAGAAATCCTCCATCTTTTGCCACTGCAGCAAAACCAGAGTGGGGTTTATGGGACACCAAGGATTTTTCTCCCTGTGTCCCACCAGCTATCATGGACACACAGCACAGGGGACATCCCAAGCTCTTCCAGAGACACAAGGACGGGACCACCATTCCAGCAGCCCAGGAGAGCAGTTGGGTTCCTGCTGGCACAGTCAGAGGCTGGAGAAAAAATCTGATGCTTGCTCAGGAAAAAGTCAGTTGAGTATCCTGCCTCTTCCAAGAAAGGGATTTCTGGCAGCAGCCAGAGGGATTTGGATGGGGCTTCCTGGCCCAGAATGGCCCCAGGGCTGTGTATGGCACGGGAACAGCCCCTCCTAGCAGGGACCAGCTCTGGGATGGCACAAGGCACATTCCCAGCAGTGGTGTCCCATGGCAAGGACACTCCACGGCAGAGACACTCCCAGCTCACCTGGCACGGTCAGGACCGATGGGGAAATGTGGGGTTTCTGGTTGAGCTGGGTGTTGTTCTGGAACCAGTAGATCTCCACAGGCTCTGGAGGTCCCACAGCCTGGCACGTCAGGTTGAAGGGGCTATTCCTGGTGACATTCAGCTGCTCAGGCTGACGGATGAAGTATGGGAGACCTGCATGGACACAGGCAGGGAAGCAAGAGATTCACAGGGAAGCAAAGGATTCCCCATTTCTGGCTCCTAGCTCCAGGTCACTCAGCCAGGACAGAACTCCACAGCTGCTCCAGCTCACCTTCCAGCTGCACCAGGATGGGATCAGACACCACCTCCACGCCAGAGACATTGAGTTTGCAGACGTAGGAGCCGTTATCCGAGCGCTGGGCTCCGAGGATACTGCCGGACACAACGGACACCACTCAGGGTTTGTGGCTGCCCATCCTCCCTGGGAGCCAGCCCTCAGGGCAACCCTCATCCCCACCTGCTCCAGCAGCACTCACCTGAAGGTGGAGGTCATGGCCACCTCCTCCTCATCAGGGATCTCAAAGTGGCTGCTGGCAATGCGATCCAGCACGTGCAGCTCTCTCCCATCCTTCCAGAGGGAAATTCCCAGCGCATCGGGCCGGAGCAGCTCCTGAGGCACCTTGATGGAGCAGTTGAAGGTGACGTCCTTGTGCTCGTTGATGACCACTTGTCGCACCGTGGGGTTGAATCTGAGTTGTCCCACAGAGCTACCTGGGGGCTCCTCCCTGGGGCTCCGCTGGGGCCAGGGGCCGAGCAGGCTCCTCTGGGAATGCCGGGAATGTACCGACAGGTACAGCCCCAAACCTCCTTCTCCGTCAGTATCCTCTGCAAGGGAACACCCAGGGACTGTCACCACCACCAGCAAGTCTGGGAGACCTCATAGCAAAACTGCTTCCAAGAATAATTAAAGGCAGCTCATCTCCACTTCCCAAAATACTGACCCAGGGTTCTGTACTAGCAGCACCACCACCAAAAAAGTTCTTTTTAAAACAAACAGGAGCAGCCCAGGCTAAAGAAAACACTCAGCCACGTTTCTTTGGGCAGGGGAGAGGCAGGAGCTATTCCTGCTGCATTACACCCCCAGGACTGGAATATATAAGGATCCCTGGGCAGCAAGAATTTGGGACTTTACTCCAGCAAACCCCTTGCGGGGCCTCATCTGAAGCATTTTCAGCTGGGGCAGAGGAAGAGCTCCAGGCTGGAATTTTGCTGATTTTAGGCTCTGCCAGGAGCCTGTCCCTTCCCAGGACAGGGAGAGCAGGACATGCTCTGAGTCAACTTTTGCTGAGTGCCTCCACTCCACTGCCTTTCCTGGGAAAAGAGCTGCAGATGGATGAAGTGCCTTTGGACAGTCTATAGGAGCCAGCTGCTGTTCAGTGTTGCTCTCTCAGGGTCTTCTCACACATTTTTTCCCCAAGGGAAAGCTCTTTTTGAGGACTTTATACCCCCACCTCCAAATCACCAAATGGCATTTTCCCCCTTCCTCCCACCACTTCCCATCCAGCCACAGCTGACATGAAAAGCAGCTCCATACAAAGCAATCCCCCCCACAAAAAAGTGTGTATTTCTGAGGAGATCAGATCATGATGGGGACCCACCATGTGCAGGTTGGTTTTCCTGGACCATTTCTGAGCTTCCTGAGGCTTTCCCAGCCATCAGCAATCCCGAGCCGAGTGGTAAATCTCCCTTTCAGCAAGCAAAGGCATTGTGCCAGACAGGAATTTCAACTAAATTAATTCCCTTCTCCAAGAAGGAAAAGCCAAACAACCACTCACAGTTTAAAAGATAAAGGAAGCCCAGTTTTGGTTGAACCTCAGTTGAGCTCAGCTGAGTTTGTTTTGGGGCAGGTTTTAGCCCTCAAACAACAAGTTTTTAAAGCGACGTCATCACTGTTGTGAGTAATGGGGCACGAGCCCGGTGTGTTTCTCCCAGAGCCAAGAAACACAGCCCAATTTTGAGGCTGGATATATCCCTTTGCTGAGTCTCTCCCTATTTTTAACCCTCACAAAATGCTCCTTGAGGACAGAAATCCAGCAGGGTTTTTCAGTGCAGAGGGAAGGGGGAGGCTCTCCCTGCCTCTCCCGCAGCACAATGGGTTTCCCTTTCAGAAAAAAACGAAAAGAGCCGCAGCTTTCCCGACCTGCTTCCCTGAGGCTCCCATCCCAACACAAACAGGGCCCATGTGACTGCTGCAAAGCTGCAGGGAAAGCCGTGGATGTGCAGCTGGGTCTCCAGCAGCTCCCAGAGGATCTGCCCCATGCAAACAAGCAGCGGCCCCAAATTCCCTTCCCTCCCCTGCTCCTCCCGAAGGTCACTCAGGCTGGAGCCGCTCCCTGCCTGGCACAGTCCAGGCTCCAATTGCTGCTTTCATGCTCCATTTGAAGCATTCCAGCTCTGGATGGAGCAGCTCCCCCGGCACGGACCCCTGGCTGGGGAGGACATGGATTTGTGCTGTGTCCCGGAGTGGTTTCTGCTTCAAGCTCAAAGGCAAAGAGCAAGGAGGATCTCAGCCTTGTTTTCACACTAATTAAGTGGGAAGAGGTGTTTGCTGGCCCAGGAATAAAATACTTTCCTCTCTGACTCATGGGAGCACAGGAATTCCTCATCTCCAGTGCTGCCTCTGGGTATCCCAGAAGTTTGGGATGGGGATATCCTCACAGCACTTTGGAAGGGACTCACCCTGTGTGGCAGGACAGCCCTTGCCTGAGTCCAGAGCAGTTAGGCTGGCTCTAAAATCCCGGGCTAAAGCCAGGGAGCTGCAAGCTGGGCTTGCCTGTGTTGGTGCCAGAGGACCTCCTATCCCAACCACAGCCAAGCCTGAGGCAAAAGCTGGCGTGGAGATTAAACCACTTGCAAGGGCACTGCTGCTCTCCTGGAACACCTGGAACTGCAGCAAAACTCCAGGGCCAACAGAGGCAGATCTTTCTGCACAGCTCCTGTGTGCCTTTCTCCCTGGAGAGAGGAATTTCAGCAGGAAAATCAGGCGGGATACTTCATTACAGATGAAGAACAACAAGCCAACAAGCTGCATACACCACAACNGGAGGTTACCACTCTCTCAGAGGGAACACAATATGGGATTGTATTCCACACAAATGTGGTGGGCAGAGCACTGGTAGGATCCACAGTCAACACAGATAAAGCTTCTTGTATTAACAGGCATGGGATTATTTACCAGCATTTCTCATTGCCTACTAACTGCCCACTGGCAAGAGATTAGATATGAAATGCCTGGGAAATGAAACTACAGTTGTGCATTGCTTTCTCTTTGGGACTAAATATACACCCTTGTTTGTCATGCCCGGGCAGAAACTGTCT
The DNA here is from genome assembly GCA_013400955.1 of Drymodes brunneopygia. Taxonomy (NCBI): domain Eukaryota; kingdom Metazoa; phylum Chordata; class Aves; order Passeriformes; family Petroicidae; genus Drymodes; species Drymodes brunneopygia. The sequence continues at coordinate 7,573 of VZTZ01009881.1, read as the reverse complement.
TCACTGACTTTTTTGTTTTAAAAAAAAGCGTACTCATTAGTGTAGCTGTGTAATCAGGAATGGAGGAGAGAACAAGAGGCAGGGATCGAATCTTTTGGGTTTGCACTGGGTTCTATCACCCTGTGGCTCTGTCTTAGCTGTGAGCTGAACTAAGACTGGCCAACATGGAGAGAGAAACTAAGAGAGCTAAAGGAGGAAGATGTGTCACAGAAAAACAATTGGAAGGATTACAATCGGGTAATGACCTAGAGAAGATTCCACTAAGATTGTTTTACAGTGTAACCAGAAATTTAACAGAAATGGAAGGCTTAAGCGCTAATTACTCGACAAGGTACTCTTCCCAGGCTTCAGCTGCATGTACATTTTGGGGACTACAACAGAGCATGCAGGAAATCCAGCTCTCAAAAACTTGTTTTCATGCCTAAAACTAGCAGAGTCCTTCAATGATGACCTCTGATCCTTTTTTATTTTTGTGTATATTCTTTGTCATCTTCTTTTCCCCCCGTGTTACTCTGTTTCCTGTTCATTTGTTTTGCACAAAGCACCACCCTCTCCTCAGTTCTGCAAACAAGACTTCAAAAAGGCCTGGGAGATTCCTTGATCAGTTCCTTTTGAACACTGACATCCACTTCCCTTTTTAGCTGTGCAAGGTGCTCAGTGCGAAGTGAGGTTACATGCAAGGAAACCACTATCACGTGGAAAAGCTTTATTTCATCGCATTTATTTAAAGCGATAAAGCGTCTGATGCTGACAGACGTGCTGCCGATGGCGATGAATGCTAGGCTCTGGCAGCCCAAGCGACGCCTATCACGGAGCTGCCTTTGGTCAGCCTAGGCTGAGCGATTCCCTTTGCCCATCTAGGAACCCGACTCGCCCTCGGGATCACCCCACACACCGCGCCACGGCCCCGCCCCGCCCCGGCCCGGCCCGGCCCGGCCCACCTCCCATCGGGGGTGGGACCGGAGCGCCGAGGGCGCTCCCCCAGCACTGCGAGCCCACCGCTGAGCCCTGTCCCCAAATGCCACACGGCTTTTACACCCCTCCATTGGGGGGATCCGCCATTGCCCTGGGCAGCTCTGCCACGGCTGGACAGTCCTTTCTGTCACGGAANGTTGGTGCCAGAGGACCTCCTATCCCAACCACAGCCAAGCCTGAGGCAAAAGCTGGCGTGGAGATTAAACCACTTGCAAGGGCACTGCTGCTCTCCTGGAACACCTGGAACTGCAGCAAAACTCCAGGGCCAACAGAGGCAGATCTTTCTGCACAGCTCCTGTGTGCCTTTCTCCCTGGAGAGAGGAATTTCAGCAGGAAAATCAGGCGGGATACTTCATTACAGATGAAGAACAACAAGCCAACAAGCTGCATACACCACAACTGCAGTCATGATGCATCCAGGTCTGCCAAAAACTCTGGCTATATTCCTAGCCCTGGAATTCCCACTGCTGGGAGTAATTCACCTGCTGATAGCAGCTTCTGCTCAGGCACTGTTGAGCAGGAGGAATGAGGAGCCCCTGCCTGTGGGATTTCCAACCTGCCCATCCCCTGGGAGGTGTACTGGACCTGGGAAGTGTCAGGTTAATGTTGGACTCGATGATCTTTTCCAAGCCAAACGATTTTATAATTATAAGAAATTAATTTCCCCCACTGCTACACCTGAATCCAAAGAGATTTTCCTTATTCCAACACCTTTGTACCAACCAGCCCAAGATTCCTGGTTACGTCCACGGAGTTCCCCTCACTGCGGGCTCCTGCTGTGACAGTCAGAACTTTAACTCCTCCCTGCCCAAAGCAAACACTCACATTCCTGCCTTCTCTGCTAAATTCCCTGCCTTCCCTGCACAGAGAACCCCCAGCACCCCTCAGGTCCCCCAGCAGCTCCCAAAGGTCGGGCATCCCTGATCACAGGATTTTTGAAAGTCCAAAAATTACTTTATCCCGTCATTTCTTTCTGCACAGGGAGTTGAAAAGCCACCAAACTGCCTGCACTGCAAAGCGCCACAAACAGTGGTGATTCCCGAGGATTTTTCCCAGCATCACTATGCAGTTGGCTCGTGGCTAATGGGATAAATCCCAGATTGATCTGCCGCAGTTTGTGGTCCCTGCCTGTCGTGCCGCCCCCAGCAAGCAGAGGCGCATCTGGCAGCGAAGTGCTGGGACAGGACCACGCTGCAGAGGCAGAGCTTTGTTCTGGGACCGCCGAACTGTGTCCCAGGACAACCAAATCACGTCCCAGAAGAGCCAGAGCCTGTGTACCAGGACAACAAAATCCTGTGTCGCAGGACAGCCAGACCATGTGTCCGAGGACAGACAAACCATATGTCCCGGGATAGCCACATCCTGTGTCCCAGCACAGCCAAACCAAGTGCCCCAGAACAGCCAAGTCCTGTGTCCCAGGACAGACGAATTCTGCGTCCTAGGACAGCCAAAATCATGTGGCCAAAACAGCCAGACCCTGTACTCCAGAACAGCCAGACCGTGTGTCGCAGGGCAGTCAGATGCTGTGCCCCGGTATAGCCAGACGCTGACTCTGACGACACCCAAACCATGTGTCCCGGCACAGCCAAACCCTGTGTCCCGGGACAGCCAGACCCACTCCGGGTTGCGATGAGGCCAGAATCCCGTCGGGAGAACCCTGCGCAGCTTTTCCCCGGGACCCGCCGGGCGCTCAGCGGGTGCCCACGCCACAGCCCGGCCCGGAGCAGCACCCGCGGGGAAAGCACTCCCCGCTCCCCAACAAGCTCCGCTCCCCGCTGGTCCCGTCCCGCGTTCCCTCCGTGCCCCTGCGAACTCACCGGCCCCTCCGCGGGGCGGGCGCAGGGCCGCCAGCAGCGCCCAGAGCAGCGC
>VZTZ01009879.1:0-34128 GCA_013400955.1 Drymodes brunneopygia | reverse complement strand
GCACTGGCACCCGGGCTGCATGCCGCTGAGTAGAAATTATGGAATCACAGAAAGCTTTGGATTGGAAAGGACTTTAAAAATCATGTGGTTCTAACTACCTGCCATGGGCAGGGACACCTTCCACTAGACCAGGTTGCTCCTAGCACTGCCCAGCTTGATGATGAGCACTTTCAGGGATGGGGCAGGCACAGCTTCTCTGGGCAGCCTGTGCCAGGGCCTCACCACTCTCAGAATATCCAGTTTAACCCTGCCCTCTGTCAGTATGAAGCCCTTTCCCCTAGTTCTGTCTCTCCAGGCCCTTGGTCAAGATCCAGCTCTTTTGTAAGCTACCTTCAGGTTCTGGAAGGCCACAATTAGTTAATCTTGGAGCCTTCTTTTCTCCAGGCTGAACAATCCCAATTCTCTCAGCCTTTCCTCGCAGGAGAGTTGTTCTATCCCTCTAATCATCTTAGTGGCCCTGTGTGTGACAGCATGGCCACCAGCAAAGAACAACTTCAGCTGATAAAAAAATTGCTGCAGAAGCCTGTCAGCCTGGTGTTAAAGAGAGGTTGGCAATATAACTGTACATCTGTATGGACATACGACCTTATTAGCCTCTCTTGGCTTCACAACAATGTTTTTAATCACAAAATATTTTGGGTATCACCTGTTGAGTTGCCAGTTCTTTGTTTGCAGGTTTCTTTTACTAGAGGTTTGGTATGTGAGGTGCTCAACAGAAACATCTCCATGGTGACTGTTTCATGAGTGCAGCTGCCTCCTTTAAGCTAATCATGTAGCTGAGTTGTTGGTGTACAAGTCTTTCAGTCAGTATCTCACAGTAAGGAACAACTTTTAGACTCCTTTTTTAAATATACCTCATTTTTTTTCTTCTTGTTTAACTCTGTGTTTAAGATAACAAAATCCAATAAGGCATTTTAAAGAAAAGAAAATCAGTAACTAAACTAAAAAAAAGTAGATCTGTAGTTCTGTTACGTAAATTAGATGGCATAAAAGTTTGTCTCCTAAACAGCCTGGTATAGGGGACGCCACAGACAACTGAGGTACCACTGCTGGTAACCTTTTTTCTTATCCATCAGGACATGAGAACCTTTTCATAAAAGGTTGATTGAAGCTTGTGTTCCTCTGAAAAGATTGTGTATTTGTAATTTTTTGAGGAAAAAGTTAGTGACACATTGCCAAACTCTGGCTTGTCGAGTTGACTTTTTTTTCTGGTCCCTGGACTTTTTATTCTGGGTGAAGAGAGCCTCATAATAGGATCGACATCAATGCCAATGTTCTTTCTTTAGTGCAAGGAAGAACACATGTAATTCATTCCATGGAAATCAGTGTTCTGGTTCATTTGGTTACATGTAATAATAAGAACAAGGGAGAGACCTGCAGAGGGAATGAGGTGACCAAATGGAGGGGGCTGATTACTACTGAAGAGTGATGGGGTGATTGGTTTCTCAGTCAGTGCCCTGATGGGTGCTGTGGTAGGCAGCACTACGCCAATGAGGGCACCGTGCAAAGGTGTCCCTTTGGATACCAGCTGAAAACTGACCAGATGATTTTTTTTTTCCCCCAAGGTGATGGAAGGTAAAGTAAATGGGTGCTTAATGTTGGATTAGGTCTTTGTGAGTGCCCCAGAAGAATGAATAAGGTTTTGTTTGTCCTTAAACCTATCTGAGTCTTTTGTTTCCTGTATGTGACTATTGCAGTATGACACAAAAATACAAAGGACTGGCTTGCACTAGCAAGGGCAGCAGTTTCTCTCTCTGGAAAATGTGTCAGCACCAATGCTGTTATAAGTAAATAAATACCAACAGAGTGTACATTAATTCCCTTGTCAAATATTCTGTGTGTTGATGGATACACGGAACTAAAGAAATTATTAGTGAACCTGATCATCATGTTGACTAAGTAAATAAAATTACACTGGTAAAGACAGGAATTACCAGATGGTCAGGTGTGCTGTGATTAATATTTCATTTTGTTTACATGATTCCAGTGTAATTTATGAATTAGCCTAGATTGCTGCAGTATTATTATTAGCCTAGATTACTGTAGCCTAGATGCTGCAGTAGGGCACTTCAAATAGCAGCTGCTGGAATAGCAGCTGCTGTTTTACTCTTTTAATGGTTCTTAAGAGGATCAGAGGTCATGTAGGCTGACTAAAAAGTCATGGTGATGAGTACCATAAAATTACCTAGGAAAAAATAGAATTAGTTATCCTTGGTTTTGGGGAGGTCTCATAGCTGTGTGATGAACTCTCTCTCCCTCCCTCCTCATCACCCTCTACCAAAATGCTGCTGTTTTCTTGTGACTCGGTGCTGAGTCAGTGCTGTTGGGTGTGCTGTAAATGCCCATTCTGTAAGAAGAACTGGAACACAACCAGCCTGGTTGTGCCAACTTTTACCAGTTACCGAGTGGTCAGGAATGACTTTGGGGTTGCCAACCACCAGGGACCACCAAAGAGACCCCAAGGACAGGAAGATGCATGCATAAAGGGTAGGAAAAGTATCTTAATGATTTGGAGGAAATGATTACCATATGTATGTTTATTCTGGGAAAATCAATGAATATGCATGTAAAATATAATATATAAATAGGAGCTTTGCTGTCATTAGCATGTACAATATTTTGGAGGAAATATCCCCTCATGCATGTGTCTGAATAAAGAATGCTTGCTTCTTAATGCTACATTGGTGTTAAGAAAGTTTTTTATTTTTAATGATTTTTGGTACCCTGCGTGCCCTTACTCTTAAGGTTGTGTGTATGCATGAGCGGTGTAGTGATTGGAAGAAGCTGAAAATTGTTGCTTAGAGAGTATTTTTATAATTTTGATTATAAATTATGATCAATGACATGTTGTAACAGTGAAAAAAGATCATCCCAATGGGATTGCATAGTTCAGCCATGGACAGATGCTGAACGGTGAAGATGAGACTCTCCTAACTCTGTGTGTGCTGTGGCTAGGGTGGATGTGTCACAGAAGATCAGAAAAGCTGGTGGTGGTAGATTTGGACCCAACAGTTTCTGTGCTAGGATGTCTGAGAACTGTCAGACTGAGCTTCCTTATTAACACAGGATCACTGAACCCAACTGCAGGAAAAGCAATGCAGATTCTTAGCCAAGGTCTGTTTAAAAAGATTCATTTGCAATTAACAGCTTGTGAGAATTCCTCTGTAGAATTTGGAAAGAACAAACTTGTGTTCTTTGTATGATACAGAAAATGACTAGAGAATAAACTTCTAACACAGTTTGAAGTATTGGAAAGCAGGCATTCTGTATTACAGTACTGGACACATTCAGAGGATTTTTCCTCCAGTTGAATGTCTGTTGTGGAACTTTACAACTTTATTCCATCATGTTCACACATATTTATTGCAATGTACTTCCTACTGCTTAAACATCGCTTTTCCTAGAACTGACTGGCATGCATCTGCCTCCTACTGGAAATCCTTGTATGGTTCTGCAGGGCCATCTAAAGAGGTCTCTGGTGGTTGTACTCACTGAGTGTCCCCAGTGTTACAGATGATTTTGCATTGAACATCTCTTAGGGCATGTGCTGTTGTTTCTTGTTACATAACTGTGTCACAAAAACCATTATGTTCCTCATTATTTCTCCACTGATTCCAGCTACATTTCTCATCCTGTGTGTCTACTTTTACATTCTTTTATCTGTTTTGCTAGTTAGTCTTTAAACTCTATTTTGCAACTTCAGGGGAACTGAAAATTTCTATCCTCCATGTTGGCTATCAGGACAATATTTGGCAGAATTAAATATGCTTAATTGTATCTTGGCCCAGAAGGCAAAGAATCCAAGAGGTGAAAGCTGCAACAGCCAAGATCAGTCTAGCTTAGTTAGATTATTTTTTTATTAATGGTGTATTTTGTTGTGTTCCTTTGTAGTTGTCACTGAAAATCAGGAAGTAAATCAGGTTAGAAAGTTGACATTACTTTATTCAGCACTGAGGTACATCTGAGTGATTGCTCCACTGAACACGTACCCCAATTACCAAAACTTTTAACTATTTGTAAGTTTTAGTAAACACAGGAATTAGTGTTCATTGGCTACAAGTTACATAGTTCTCTTATTAAAAAGTATTTTTTCTTCTTGCTTCTCATTCTACTTAGTCCACATTTTCACTCTTTTTGTTATCTTTTTCCCAGATAGGGAGAGTTTCTGTATAATTGCTGAATTGTCTTTGTTTATTTTTTATTTTTCTCCAGTTTCTGCAAAATGTCCTTGTAGTCTACAAATTCTGCATTCCTGGTGTCCACTTCCCAGCAGTTTATCTCTACCAGGCTTTCTTGACTTCCTTCCCCACGTTTGAGAGCATTGAAGCATGTCAAACCCTAAACTTTAATTTATTTTTCCAACACGTGAACATCACCCACTGCTTTCCTGTTAGTGTTTATCTGTTTCACAGATTAAACCTTCCCTCCTGTTGATTAGGTCCCTGCAGTTTCCATCACTGCTGTATAAACTCCTTTTTAAAGAAACAGAACTTGTTTGGCTCCATCATGAAACATATGATTTTGTACTCTTCTGAAAGAACTTTTTCTCCCCAAATTGTGGTCCATGGGGATCCAGGAGGAGCTGGTCGTCTTTCCCCTAGGGAATATTTGGTTTGTAAGGCTGAGTTGACACAAACTCGCATCCAACTGTTATTTTAGGGTTCTCAGGAGTTACCTTATTTTCCATCAGTGTGTCAGGATTTGGTTTAGTGTTTGTAATGCTGGCTGAGAGGGTGGCAGTGAGATGTATGCTCTGGCATCTGTCGGAAAGAGGGAGAACCGACACCACAGATGTGGACCATCAGAACTCGTTTTATTGTTTACTTACACTCAAGATATACTCTGTTTAATTAGCCTCATGCATATTCCAAAGTTAGACTTCTCATGGGCTACTACGTACATGTGTCATCCTTGTTAGTTTAGCATTCCTGCGGTTTCTTCTTTCTTTTTTTTGGCCTTGTAGTTCTTGCTTCTTATCTTGTTGTGTACTTGGCTGTTCACACGGGCACACTGACCTTGCTGGCTTTGCAGCTGCTCACCAGCTGCAGTTCTGAATTAGAATATCCTTTATCTTTAAGTCACTGTAAGGTAATATTTCCCACAGGCATCCACAGCTACTTTTCTGGAGAGATGCAGAAAAGGGATAGCTGTATCATTTTGGGAATACCTGCTTGCACACCTCTGGTGAAGGGTAAAAACTACTGCCTATTAAGACTTGTCTCTAAGAAACACATTCCTTCAATCCCCACCTCTATTTTCCATACATATTCTTTATATGTTCAAATAACAGTGTTTCTTCATAGAGCTCAAGTGTTGTTTTGCTTTTGCTTTTTGTGTGTCAGACAAAGCAGTTCTAGAGAGGGTATCTGTTATCTCTGGGTTTCTCAACGTTGGCGTGTCATGTGAATACAGGAGTAATAGAAAGTAACAGTGCCTTGTGTTTTTGTTCTCTCTTGTCCCAAGTATTTTTGTTCTGAAAACCAGAAGCCATCAAGAAACATGAGGAGTGACATACATGTCGGTTTGGTGTGAGAGACTGGAATTTTAAAGATTATTGATTCAAACAACTGGCCATTTGCAAAAGGAGCAGGTGCTTTGCTGAGGCCAGGTTTGCACCTCCTAACCAAAGGGAAGGAGGATTTTTTGGGGTGTGGTGATTAAACATCTCATTTGTAGAAAAAAAGCCCAGGTGCAGGGGGAAAGCACACCCACCACAGGAGGATGACTACAACAAATCAACCTTTTTTAGTGACAAACTGGATTTTAATCCAGATAGGGGAAAAGGCTGATAAGAACCATCACAGACCCTCAAAATGCCCCCAGACTCATTTCTGAGGCCTTCAACAATAGGATTGTGCATGAAAAACAGTGTTGCAGCAGACACTGTAAATATCCTCCTTTCAGGGGAGTTCTTACCTGAACTGGATTTATACTAACCCATTGAACTCTGTGTTTTGTGGGCTTCTCCCACCCCTGATGGATCAGGACTGCAACCATCACTTTGACCGACTGACATCTAAACTGTAACAACCAAGTCTTGTTGCTGGATCTGAAACACGGAGTTTTAAAAATTAGGATTTTAGGCAAAAGTTAGTATTGTTAAAATTAGGTAAAGCAGATTTAATAAGCAATCCCAGCTGGGGTTAATTAAAGCATTAATGATTAACTAGAGAGTTAGGTTTGAAATAAGTTTTAAATTGTGGGTAACTGATGACTTGTCATTTGGTATTTGCTCAGCTGTGCTTATAAGGAGAAACAGAAAACACTGATTAATCTAAAGAAATGTAGACAATTACTAATTTTTCTATTCAAAAACCCATTAGAAAGGAATAAAGGAAGGAACTGTAAGTCCCCCAAAGGTAATTTGTATTGTCAAAAACCAGAAAGGTAGAAAGCTCAGAGTGAGGAAGATGGAGTTTACTTCATCATTCTCGCCCTGCCCTCAAATTATGCGACCACCGACTCAATTTAAGGAACAAACCACACTTAACTATTATTAAGTTATTAACACACTTAATACCTATTCAGCTAATTACCATACAAAGCAGGGAATGGAAGGTATCAATGTGATGAATGTGCACTTGTATTTTGAATATTCAAAACTTCCGTAGATAAATAGACTTTGTATTGCCCTGTGCTTTTGCTCTGTGTGTTAGGGAGCTCTCCCACGCAGCTGCCCGGCTGTGTTTACAGAAGTGTATGTACACATACGCTTTCTAAGAGCCCTGTTAGAGAATCTTTGTCTGTCTCTGTTGCACTGCTGGACACGAAAGAAATACATAGATTTCAGAGTAGTAGTCAGGACTACCCAGGTAGGACTAGAAAAAAAGGGCCTGCCTTTCTTTATTCTCTTATATCTTTCTTAAGACAATCGTGGATTGGTCAATGAGGTTATTACTTCTACAGTTTTACAGGGTAAAGACATAGTTAATTGTCTTTCTCTGCTTTAGGGGAAAGGAATGAATAACAATTTAGAAGTTCAAAACAATTTTGGCTGGTTACAAAAACAAGGACTATGTTTATAGAAAATGCATGAGAATTTCTACTACAGAAGTAAAAACATAGAACACTGCAAAAAACAAAACAACATATCTCAAGTTTGATATCTATATAAGATCAATAATCATGTTTTAATAAATCAGATCCACAGGTGGTGATATTTTTACTCTTCGCTATCTGCTCTTATCCTTCTGCTTTTTTTCTTTTCCTTATATATTTTCTTAAATGATGTCTTTGTTCTTCTATATTGTTGTATAGCTGTAGATAATAACTGAAATAGCTATATACCTCTTTTCCATTCCAGCCAAATTGTTCTAAAATAAACATGCCATATTGTTGGAGGTTAGGGTTTTTCCTTTTGTTTTCTTTATCTTAAGGAATAATCTCCCATTTTGTTGCTAAGAAACAGGAATGACTGGTACTTAGGAGAGTCGAAAGAAGTTGTGAGCTCAGGGAGGAGAGCACCTGGCTGCACTCTTACCTGAGGGTTTCTCTCCTTCGGAGATACTGGGAGAACTGGGCTGGGAAAAAAAGGGTTGGGGCAGCTGCTGAGGCATTCAGAGAGGAGACAGGCTGTGGTCGCTGTGGGGAGACTTTGCCACCACTGCAGAGTTCTGTCNATTCACCACCACTGCAGAGTTCTGTCTCCTGCTGCCTTTCTTTCTCCCTGAGTGGAGCTCTGCTCCTAAGAGCAGCTGTTGCACTGGGACCTCCTTAACGCCCTGCCTCACCAAACAAAGGGCCCTTCACCATCTGCTGGGGTGCCTCAGGGGAAACCCTGGCATCCCCGAGCCTCTTTGCACTTCCAGGGGAGCCTCTCCTGGCCCTGTTCGGGACCCAGGCCGCTGCTGCCCAGCCCCCGCCGTGTCTCTGCCACTGCTTCAGGGTTTTTTGTTGCACTGTAGCCGACACTCCCTGTCTGCTGAGCAGCCCCGCGGTTCCAGCTACAGCTGCCTCTTGCTTGCTGCCTTGGGGGAACTCGTTCTGTTCCAGCTTGCTGCTTCTGAGGTTCCTGCTGGGGCACCGGGATTGGCTGCCCCAGGGGGTTTGTGAGGGAAGCCTCTTCTCCATCCCTTCTGCTGCCTGAGCCGCCATTACCGCGTGAGAGATGACTGAGCCCCCGCGCCACAGCGCCCCCTGCAGGCTTGGGGGACTCATCCCAGCGGGAGCCAGCAGCGCCCCTGCTGGCTGTGAGCGGAACTGCAGCCCAGGGGAAAGTGCCCTTCTCTCTGCAGCCCAGACAAGGCCGGCACTGGGTGTGTGCTGCTCTTTGCTGTTCTTTGTTTGCCTTGTTGTGCACACTAGGGAGGAACTGGGATTCCTTNGGACCAGCTACCCCGGGGGTTTGTAAAGGAAACCCCTTCTCCATCCCTCAATTTCAAAATTTTAATACTTCCAAGGGAAGGGGGTCATATTCTCCATTCCAAGGGAGGTTCCCGCCTTCCTTGGCCGACACCTGTCTTTCAAACTAAGACACATATACCTAAATAAATATATTTGTATATTTATATATATATATATATGTGTGTGTGTGTATGTATATAATGATCTTCTACTGTTGTTTCACTCAAATCTGCCCCAGGGGGTCTGTCAACATGAACCTTATTTACCCTACCTTCAGAGGTGGGTTGTAACATTTGGTCTTTAGTCTTCTCCTTCTAAAAGGAAAATTCAGGGATTTTTTAGTGCTTTATTGTGGTGGTCTTCACCTTAGGCGGTTGGAAGGAGTTGAACTGGTGCAGAACAACTGCATCATACAGTGAATAGAGATATGGGAGAAAGTAGAAGTTATCTTCTATTTAATCTTTAATATTGTGATTGTTGAGGTGTCGTTTTACAAAGTCTAAAAGCTATCATGTTTAAAATCACTGTCAGCATTCCAGCCCTAAGGGAGTTCCAAAGATGAACTTGAGAACTCTATTATGTATCAAAAGTCATCAAAAATCATTAAAGATTCATTTATGTTATGTCATAATCTCCCTTTTACCTCTGATATTCCACAAGCAATGCCTCTCTTCCTCTGAAGGATAGCCCCATCAGCCTCTATCTCCCCATCAACCCTCTCCCTCTCTCAGGTTGCTGAAGCCATCAACATATTATGACAATTGTTGTTTCTTTATATTCGCTCTCAAAGTTGGCTCCTCTTTTAGACCTGGTGAAGGGCCTGTTTGCCTCCTCAGTGTAGCAGGTGCCAGTGTTCAGCATCTTCATTGCTGGCATCCTCCAACAGCTGCTGACTGTGCCACTCCCTGCCAGTTCATCCAGAATGCAGTTTGCTGGCCTGTGCCTGAGAGCCAGAAAGCTACTAGATGTTTTTTGAGTTTGCAATGTTGATTATTTGGGCTTTTAGGGCTCTTCCCCCTCCCATCCAGTTTGTAGCCTGAAGTGCTCTAAGCCCTAGAAACAACACAGTGCCTTTTTTCCCTCCAAGGTCAGCACATTATCACATGCAATGTGCTGCCCTGACTTGTCTGCATATCTAGTAGGATACATGTCACCTTTGAAAACTTGAGCCACATTGTGTAGCCAGGTTTTACAGGACCAGCAGACTTCTCATCAACCTGGGGAATGTCTTGTTATCTGACACATCTTGTCTTTTGAGGTGATTTTTCTTGACTTGCATGTGGAGTTGTTACAACTAAATTATCTACCAGTTCTCTCTTCCTCCAGGTATGTCAGGTTGTTTGCTCTAGATATGTGTAAATGTAACAAGTTGCAACACTCCAATAGAAAAATGTGATCTTAGAAGCTGCTGAAACTTCATTCTCATATATATCAGTCTTGTATAAACTACCAACAGAAGCATAAACAAGTCTTGATTATTACTTATGTCTTAAATAAGTTGAAAATCTCCTGAATGGCCTACTGAAAGAAGGGTGTATTTTGTGTCATTGCTGAAATTTAGTTATTAATATTATAAGTAGCACCTGTAGTGGTTTGAGTTTGCCATTCTGAGTTTCTGGCCAAATGCCAATACACTTACCAAAATTCGCTCAATTTTGCTGTGAGATAAGGATTACGAGCAGGCAAAGCAGGCTCAAACTTTAAAGAATATAAAGAAAGTTTATTAACAGACCTAAAAAGGGAAAAACAAGAACCAGAATAAAACCATCAGAACACTTCTCATCCCCCCACTTCTCTACTTCTTTCTTATTGACAACACAATAAGACAACACTTTTAATCTTCAGGCAGTCTACCACCTATAAATAGTCTTTTCTCAGTTCATTTAGGGAGAGAAGTTTCTTTTGCTTATACTGTGGACTTCTCTACAAGAAAATACAGCTTTTATGGTTTCAGCCTCACAACCAGCAGCCACCTGAGAGGAAAATCAGTTTGTTGTGGAAGATCCCTCCCAGCAGTAGTGTGGCTCCCAGTGTGGCTTCCTCCCAGGAAGTAGCCTTCCTTCTCACAGCTACTACAATGGGCTATGGCTGTCCATGGGGTACCTTTTAAGGATGAGCAGTTCTATTACAGCAGCAAAGAAAATCCCCTTCTTCTGTTACTGGCAACACAAGTTCTCCTGGCAGCACGAGTTCTCCACCATCCCTGGGGCAAGGGACAGGTCACAGCCTCTTCTCTGTCTCTGCTCAGGCTTCTCATCAGGCTGCAGTTACTTCAGCATCTGCTTATCTCTACACAGGTGCCTTGGCTCACTGGCTGCAGTTAGAACATCATATCCCCCCTTTAGACCATTTTCTCATATATTACAGGGAATATTTTAGTTAGTCCCAAGCATGGTTTCACAAAAGAATTTTCAGCTTCATTATTGAAGCACTTCTCATGCTCTTCCCTCTAGGCATCGGCTCTGCTTCCTTCACTGACTTCAGGGTCTCTATGCTGTGTTTCTGTACGTGTCCTCACTCTTTTCTCTCTCTGTGCAGGGGAGAATGGGTGATGTCACCCTGCTTTTTTACAGTGTTCCATGTTTTACTTTTGTAGAAGAAGTTCCCATGCATTTTCTGTAAGCATAGTCCTTGTTTTCTTAAACCAGCCAAGATTGTTTTGAACTTTTAGATTGTTTTTCATTCCTTTCCCCTAAGGCGGAGAAAGATGATTGACCATGTCTTTACCCTGTGAACTTAGAGAGGTAGTAACCTCATTGACCAATCCATAATTGTCTTAAAAAAGATATATAAATGAGAGAATAAAGAAGGGCAGGCCCTTTTTGTGGTCCTGCCTGGTGATCCGAACTGCTGCTCTGAAGTCTGCGTGTTTCTTTCGTGTCCGGCAGTACAACAGGGTGTCTGCAAATTTCATTTGGGCAGTGAGAGGGTTAATCTCTCTCTGGGGCCTTGTGATGCTCATGGATTTTTCTGCCTGCACTGTCTGAGTGCAGCGTTTAAGCATCGGAGCTGAGGGGGAGGAGAGCAAGGGCTCGGCCCTGCCTGGCTGTGGCTGGGTTTTACAGCCCAGCTGAGGGGGAGGAGAGCAAGGGCTCGGCCCTGCCTGGCTGTGGCTGGAAGTTACTGCTGAGCTGAATTGAAAGGCTCAGCTGCAGCTGCAAACCCCTCTTCCCCCACTTCCCTTCAGAGGGAAAAGGTCCAGTCATAGCCGGGAGAATGGAGGAACAGCTATTCCTAGCAGCAGCCAGAAAGGCCTAGAGGGAGACTCCCCAGGGTCTTAGTCTTATGTAGGGTTTTTTTTCTCGAAGGTGGAACTACTTTTAGTTGGTTTGCATACCTGTTAATATTCAAGACTAGCTGGTTATCGGTTCTGTCTTCCAAGAAAAAGGTTGGATTTCTTCCTGCAGCATGGGTCACTTCTGAGATTGACCCCTCCCGGTCAAACCCAGGAAAGGACCTGAGACTGCTTAGCTTTGAGTTAATCCTACAACTTAAAAATATGCAAATAAGAATGTCTCATTCTGGTTACTGATACTGTAGTCTTTGAGTCTGTAATTTTGGGGCAGGGTGGTGATTGTTTTTAGCTAGGCCATCATAGTTATAGGGAAGGTTGTTCTAATACCTGTGTCATAATTACAATTTGCCATTTGTTTGTTAATGCCAGTGTTTGTTGCTGTGTTTATCTAGACATGCTTAGAAAGAAAAATCAATGTAAATTCAGCTAATCTATTAAAATGCTTTTTTATGGGCACAGAGAGTTTGTGGCCTGATCATGATACAACATTTTATCCTTTGAATGTTTAGCTCCAGCTTTGGATGGAACAGCAGGAAGCATGAAAGAATAGAAGAGCAGGCACTTTCTCCTGTTAATTTACCTATTTGTTTGGTTCCTTTTATGTAGTGGGCTGTGTCCTATGGGGTTTTGAATTTTATTTTTTCTTAGCTTGCAAAAGAGAGGTTTTAATTTTTTTGCACTGTTGTATGTATCTGAACAGGTCTTTTCCTTTCATTTTACAGGAGGAAAATGGCTCTAACTACTGTACCAGCAACATCCATCCACGATGAGGAATCCTTGGAAAGCAGAATGGTGGTTACATTCCTCATGTCAGGACTTGAGTCAATGGTTAGTAGAGAAGTTAAGCTTCTGCATCATAAATCTGTCTTGGTATTTGCAGAATTACATCAGTATATTGCTTCCCACTGGGCAGCAGGGAAGGTGGATTGTTGTATCTGTACCGTATTGTGCTTTGTCCAGTCGGCTGAAATTCTTTGCTTGTGATAAATTGTGCTAACAGTAATCTTGTTTCTTGTTGTGGTGTGGTTGTTTTAAAAATTATTTTGTTAAATAAATGGGAAATATTCATTGATTGCTTAGGTACAGCGTGGTTGAAAGGCAAGAGTATGTTCTGGTCTTTGTCTTATATAATGTAGAGTGAATATATGTCTTTGAAGCTGATGCTTTGTCCTCAGCTGCTGTACCAACTCAACAAAAGTTGTTCAGAAAATACTTGTTTTTATTGGCTTATCACTTGTTTTTTAGAAGTTACTCAATTATGGGGTGGGGCTGTGAGTGAAAATGTGTGTCCCGTTTCCTTGAAGTTGAGGCACTGTCCAAGATTTGAATCTTTTAAGTTGGGATTTTTAAATTGTAAGGAAGAACAAACATTTTCTTTTTAGCAATGAAACTTTGAGTTATAAGACAACGTATTGGAAGTCTTTTATCCCATTGGGTATACTTGGTTCTTAAAGTCTTTGTGTCACTTTTTCCTCCCATGCTTCAACTGTTGGTGTTTTTATAGGTTGTAGCAAACTCTGATATAGTTCCTAGGAGAGACTGACCTTTTGTGATCACTACTTGGTCATCTCACCAGTCTTCTTGGGATCCTTGTTCTCTCCATAGGCTTCCTGCCTTAATTCTTGCCAGAAATTTCTCCTGGCAGAACATATGTAGGTGTTTGCAGGGATGGTGCAATCCTTCCTTTCCGGGGGAATTCACCTGAGCCTGGGCCCAGCAGATGGGACAGGGCAGACCACAGGGAGCCATCCTGCTTGCAGCCACACCTTTCTGAACAGAGCATGGTGTGCAACAAGTGTGCTGTGAATGAACAAAACTCCTGTATGCTTTGTTGAAAGCTGGAGTAAGACACTCAGTATGATTACCCTGGAAGTGATAATTTAACGTGGATTAATATTATAAATCATTTTAATTAAAAACAGTTCAATCTCTGAGTCTATACAATGCCTTAATTTTGCTAATGAATCTACAATGCTTTTAAGATTTCTGATGAAAAGCATTCCACATGTGTAAATTGTGCTTTGCTACTGGCTGATGTTATGTTGCTCACACTACCTTCTGAAGGGTTGATGCTGGCAGGAGTATAGTAATTGTATTTCCTGTTATCACATACATTTTTATTAACTGTACTTTAACTATGATAATAAAAGCCTTTTCTTTTTCTTTTTATAGTGTAAAGAACTTGCCAAGTCCAAGGCAGAAATTGCCTGTATTGGTGTATATGAAAGAAATGTTTTTGTAGTTGGAACTGAGAGAGGAAAAGCCTTTGTCAACTCTAGGGAAGAGATTAAGATGGATTTTATTGAATACTGTAAGTTTCAATGTTTTCTTTTTGTATGTCACAAGCTGCATAATGTATATTGCATAATATTAATAATTTCAGGTGCAAAATTCTGTCTATCATGGCTGCATTTATGCATTGCATGCTGTAATTATGTTGGCTATGGCAAATCAAGCTGTTTAGGAACATAAAATTGAGCAGTAACAGTGGTCTTGTTTGGAGTGTTATTTCTACAATGGCTGGAAATGTTTATTTTTTCTTAGATAATGTGACAAACTAGTACAATAAGAAGTAGTAGAATGTCCACCCTTACAATACATCCTGCATTTCCTAGTGTGCGTTAATTTTTCTTTCTATCCCCTCCTCCAAACCTTTTTTCCACTCAGGAAGCCTGAGGAGAACACTGAACAGGTAGAGGAGTACTTCTGTCAGCTCAGGTGGTCCTGGGTCTTCAGATCACTTCATGCCTTACTAAAGCAGATGCATGGTTTTGATAAGATAGTATTTTTTGATGTAGCTTTTTTATATCATTTCTATTTAGTAGATGGAAAGTCAGTATGCATCTGTACCATAGTGACTTAAAATCACATCTGCATTACTTCTGTACTCCTATAAATACATCTAGGGTGTGGTTTTTGTTTGATTTCATTTTTACAGTAAAACAGTGGAACTTTTGTGTCCATAAAACTTGATTCATTGAGTATAGGACAGTATTTTTAGGAATAGGTTTCAAAGATTCAGTGACTATTTAGGGGAGCCTTATTTTCCCCAGATTATATTTGCCTGTCAGAAGGGCTTCCTGACTCAATGCACCTTTTTGGTCACTTGTTCTGGACTTTGAAATATATTTACCCAGCATCATCTCTGCCAAGGAGACAATTCTTCTCCAAGAATCCCAGTTGCCTCTGCTAGCACTGTGACTGGTACTGGCTGCTACACAATTAATACGTAGGTTGCAGGGAAGCTTAATCCTGCTAATTCTGCAACTTCTGGCCAGCTCTCCCAGTCATGCTGATTTTTTTCTTTGGTGGTGCCAGGGCTTTGGTGGTGCCTGAGATGGGGCCATCTTGCTCCTCTAGATGGTTCATCTTGGATAGGTCCTCTATTTTTGGAGCCTTCATTTTTCTCCTGATGGTTTTGGGTTTCCACATTGATCTTAACAATGCATCTGGTATGGGCCAGAGTTTGGCTTCAAGTCCTGCTAGAGACTTTGGGCCAGGGTCTTTCACTCTTCTTACCTGTAGCTCCATGTCCACCCAGCCACAGGTGGCGAGAACTTCTTGTAGTTTCAGGAATGCTCAGAATCTGAGTGTTTTTAATGAACACAGCCATGCCTCCTTCTCAGGATGAATGAATGGAATGCAATTCTCCACAGACTTTATGGGAAAGATTGCTCAGCTTTGGCTCCTCAGTATTTTTGTTTGGTATGTGAATTACTGTTTCCTCTTGGATGTACGCCATCATCTGCAGGCAAGTAAAGTGGTTCTTCCCATAAGTTAGGCTACTGTGGAGCTGCTGGAAGATCTGCAGCTAGGCTTCTGTCTCATTGAAACTTTCTGACCTTTGAGTAAATAGAACCATTAGGTTTTCTGGAGAATTCTTATTCTGATTTATTGTGCTCCTCTATGTGTTTGTAAGCAATGTAATGCTTCAGCAGTTTAAAGGGGGATGGAAAAAGCAAACTGAACCAGAACCTAAGACTAGATCTTACTGGCTTAAAAAACAAAGCACCCTTAAAACTGCCAACTCTCTAATAGGATTGGCTGCTACTTGAGAGTCTTACTACCTGTGAGACTACTTTGGGCTGCTGTAATTTTCAAATGAATGCCTGAAATTGGCATTTTTGTGTTGTAGTATCTTGTCCCTATATTCTAGAGAGATCTAAGCATCTCTGACAGAAGTTACACCATGTCTAGTGTCTTGCTGTGTAAATTCTGGCTTCCTACTCCATAGCTGTAATTCATTACATCTTTACAGTGATTGTCCTCACTTCAGGTTTTGGCTTCCAAAGAAGCCGCTGTGCACTGTGCGTGATTTCTCTGGGGAATGAACTTTTTAGCTTAGTGTCCAAGAAAGTGTCAAATGCACAAAAAGGACTGTAGAGCAGTTCTTTAGTATTTAAGGATATACAAATAGGATTTTGAATAGTCAGTATCTACATCACACCTCCACTGGAGGCCATCAGTCTACTTCATCCTAGCTGTTCATCCCTGTAGGCTGTTCCTTATAGGAAGAGATGTGCATGTAGTCCAAGTTGCTTGACTAATACATTTTTTCCAAAGCAGAAGTATTTTGTGAAATAAAATAGTCATACTTCTTTTGTGATTGAAGTTTAAAAAATTGTTAATACTCTCCATTGTAAACCATTGGGTGCAATTCGTTCTAATACTGGCAATAATAAAAGCAATGCCAGCAACAGGGCCAGATGTACAAAACAACTTAAGTACCTAAAAATCTAGAACAGGACTTTTGAAAGTCTGCTTGACATCTAGTTGTAGGAATTTAAATAGCTCATAAAGCAGTATTTTTGTTTTTAACTGTTGTTGTTCTAGGTGGTGGTATCTAAAACGCAGGTGTGGAAAGACATGACTTCAGTATTTTCCAACTGAGTCTCAGTAAAGTGTATAACATATTGGTATAAATATAAATTTTCCCACGATGAAGCCCTAATTGGCATGTCTTGCTGCTTTCTTTCATTTTTCTAATGGATGAAGTTATTTACATGTTTGATCCTGTCTGTGTATCATCTATGTACATTTGCCATAAGCAATGCTGAACAGACTGTGGTATTGCAGACCAGAGAGGATCATGCACAGATCTGGGGTTTAGAATCTGGTAGGTAGCAGTCAAACTACAGTAGAGTGAACCTTTATATTAATTCAGTAGCTCTATGTTAGTTTTAAACTGGTGATTAAAAAGTATTTGAAATCTGTTGAGATAGCCTCCAACACTACAGCTTACTAGTTAGTGTAGGTACTGTTCTGCTAGTCTGGATGTAGTCTTTCTATGATACTTTATTTGGATTCTGCAGTAATGATGTAAATAAAGTATTAATACAATTGATTTCCTTCTTTCTTACTGTTGTTATTACCTCTGATTATGCCCTGTCTTGTCATGCCTGTGGTAATTCAGAAACTGCATCTAAATGGTGTGTTTAGCTTTTCAACTCTAAAGCAGGATGTCTCAGCTTTGAAACTGAGCAGCGATTGAGTCCCCTGACGGATATGGAAGCAGCCTAATACCTTTTCAAGTATTACTCTAACAACAGAGGTTAGACTGGGTCTAACTGCTATTGATTATGTTTGTTTGCATTATGTCTAAAGGACAGTCTTCATCATCATCTTTGTCTCAGATTATGTGCTATGGTATTATAGTGAAAATATCATTCTGGAACTAGCTATCATCATCTTATACTGCTCAGAGCCTAATGCCTTGATACTAATTAAGCTAGTTTAAAGATACCAGGTTTTTTTTATTATCATATGCCTCTGGAAACTGATTTCCCACAGTCATTGTCTTTGGCCCTAAAGTATTCTGTGGCCAGCAGAGACTTCTGTGTTTTTTATGCTCCTGAAGCTACAGAATTTAAAGGAAGATAAAGGAATTGTTAAATCAGAGACATAAATAGTAAATCAAAGAAAAACAACAAGAGTCAGGTAGAGGATTAATGCTGACAAAACACTGGTGGACTTGTACAGATGTCACTGATCTGCTACTAATTTAAATGCAGATGGAGACTGTATCTGTGATTCTTGCTTTAGCTTTGGTCTTCCAGTGCACTTCAAAATGGGTTGCACTTTACAGAATGCTAGCAGGAGAAAAGGGAGTATTGAATAGTTGCATTTTAAAGGTGTGACTGTAAAAGGATACTTTCCTATTGTCCAGTCAGAGCTGTTTTATACCTCTATAAATCTTGACCTCTTTCATGCCCTGTTTCCTTGCAGCTATTTGGGCGTGGCCCTTTTAAAACAATGTCTGCTAAGTATTTATTCTGAGTCTCTGCTTGAACAGGCTCTTCCCAGTCGCTGTTAATGGAAACTTAGCTGTGGGTCTCAGTTTTGTTCCTGAGTTTTCACCTCCCTTTTTGCAACAGATGACTTGGAATAACTTAATGGCCAGACCAGCAGAGATAGATGGCTGCTCCTGGCCACTCTGACTGTGGCTTGTTCACCATTGCCCAGACTTCCTGAGCTGGAAGACATGATGTATTTATTCCTGCCAAGTCTGTCACTTGGGAGTTAAGACCCAAGATCTATTCTAGTGGAAGGGATCGTGTGATTGTTCTCTTGTCCTTCAAACATTACCTGATTGAGTTTGCATCCTGCCTGTTTAGTGACCAGTTAATGCTAACCTGCCTGTCTCTACTTGGGGTTAATTAGGGAACAGTTTCCTAATCTCTTTTCTAGGGAGAGGTGTGGGCAAGGTATATAAGTATATCTTTGTTTATTTAATAAAGTAATCCTCAATGATCTCTAAGGTCTTTTCAAACTAGTTAATTCTGTGATTCTGTGAAAAAACATGAAGCTTCACATGTTTCTGCTGGAAAGTTGGGACACTTTTCTACATTGTGTCTGCCACCAACACTTTAGGATTGTGTTTTCTCTGTCTTATTTACATTGTGCTGCTAATTGGAAGCAGTAGTTCATACTTTGCATCTGTTTCTGCCCCACACATAGCTTTTGGGGATTTTTCTGTTGCAGTTATAACTACTTAATAAATTAGCTGAAGTGTGTTGACCTAAACCTTTTTGGGTTCAGTTTCAGACACTTTCTATTTTGTATTTGCAGAAATGTTGCTATGAGTTAAATCAACGACACTTAAAGACTTGACTAGTTTATTCCTAATAAATCATGTGCATAGGAATTGGTTTAAAGATAAATTCCTAGCACTCATTGAACAATTTCAAGTAATAAAAAAACTAAAGCAATCATCCTTGTCTTTCTTACTGTCGGACCTGGAGGTTTTTTTGCCATTTGAGCTCACTTAAATGGTTCAGCTTGCAATCCCCTTTTGCCTAAACTTTTGCAATGCAAATTGTTGCTCTGCTTTTTGCAGTGTTCCATGTTTTTATTTCTGTAGTAAAAGTTCTCATGCATTTTCTATAAACATAGTCCTTGTTTTCCTAACTGGCCAAGGTTGTTTGGAACTTTTAGATTGTTTTTCATTCCTTTCCCCTAAGGCGGAGAAAGATGATTAACCATGTCTTTACCCTGTGAACTCACAGAAGTAGTAATCTCTTTGACCAATCCATAATTGTCTTAAAAAAGATATAGATATGAGAGAATAAAGAAAGGCAGGCCCTTTTGGTCATCCTGCCTGGTGGTCCAGACTGCTACTCTGAAGTCTGCGTGTTTCTTTCGTGTCCAGCAGTGCAACAGCAAATAATGTAGTTTCTGTGCTGCATATTTTTCACATATCATATGTTTATTATCTGAGCTCAACGTTAATAGTCTAGATCTTTGTGAAAGACATAGAAAGAATTTTCCTGTCTTTTAGCTTTACCTTGTGACCTGCTATATTCTCCCTTTTCTACCACTTTACCTTATTTTTTCCTCAACTTCTTGGACTGAAACAAGGTCTTTACCTGAAGTGGATGATGGCCAGCCCAGCTAGCCATGCATTTCTATAGTTTCCTTTGCAAGCCCTTTCTCATGATAGTAGGGTCGAATTAATCTGCTTTTCTGAAGTTTTACATTATTGGCAGTTTCTCTTGATTTACAAGTCAGTTCACCCCTTTTCCCAAGTTCTCAAAATAAAAAGAAACTTGTAGTTTCAAAACTTTTGCTATGTCATTAGACACAAATTATTTTGCCTCTGATAGAAAACACAGAGAATAGAAACTTCAGTTTGCCTAAAGTTGCTAGATAGAGCTTAAAAACTAACTAGCAAAAAGAGATAAAAGAATGTAGAAGTATGCATGCAGGATGATAAACACAGCTGGAACCAGTGGAGAAGCAGATAAAGAGGAACACAGTGGCTTTTTTGACTAAATTATGTAACAAGAAGCAATAGCACATGCCTAAAGAAAAACTAAAGGCAAGGTCATCTGTAACATTGGGGGCACTCAGTGAGTACGACCACCAGAGATCCCTTTAGATGATGCTCTAGGACCATAGAAGGAGTTCCAGTAGGAGGCAGATGCATGCCAGTCAGTTCTAGGAAAAGTGATGTTATTATCTAGGAAGTATGTTTTAATAAATACGTATGAATATTGATGGAATAAATATCCTGTTATAAAGTTTTAGGACACACATTTGATTAGAGGAGATATCCTCTGAATGTGGCAGTGCTGTAATAAAGAATGTGTGCTTTCTAACACTTCAAATTGTGTTAGAAAGTTTATTTTCTGTCTGGTTTCAGTTTCACCTCCCTTTCTTATAGGTGCTTCCTCTGCTTCCATCATCTGCCTCTCTTCCCTGTAGATGTGTCAAGAATAGAGTCTCTTGCATGCAGTGTACCAGTTTGGATGCCTTTTCTTTCCAACACCCTCAGCTCTAGCTGTGCCCTGCCTAGCTCAGAGCTCCCTGCTGTTTTTCTTGGGTCATTTCAGAGCTGGGTAACTTGTACAGCCAGCTTGCCTGGCTTTATTGCCACCAACCTTTAATGTTCTGTCTCTGCCTAGCCAGCTAAGGGATATGATGTAAACAGCTGGTTTAAAAAACTGCAGGGGATGTTCAGTCCCATTTCCATGGAAACCATACATCTTGTTCCCTCAGAGTTGACAACAAACAGAAAATTACTATAGATAGTGAGTCTTTTTGAAATTTTGTGGCGCCTAAATTCTGCCTCAGGTGATTTGCTTTTTGTGTGGTTCAAGTGATCCTTTGATAATTATAAAATGACTTTTCTTTAATTTGAGCATATTTTCCAATTTCATGAACTGTAAAGCTGGATGGCCTTAAAAAGTTGACAGATTAATGGGGTGAATAACATTATAACCAAAGCAAAATGCTTTTAGTTGTGTACCCATGTACTTTCCCTCTTTAATTGCAGTAATTTTCCTTAAGCACAAATAATGAAATACATGTATACAAGTAGTGTCACAAAATTAGTGTTGCTCTTAAGTTGCCTCTCAGAGTGCCTGCGTATTGCCCTGCTTTTTGCAGTGTTCCATGTTTTTACTTCTGTAGTAGAAGTTCCCATGCTTTTTCTATAAACATAGTCCTTGTTTTCTTAACCAGCCAAGATTGTTTTGAACTTTTAGATTGTTTTTCATTCCTTTCCCCTAGGCAGAGAAAAATGATAGACTATGTCTTTACCCTGTTAAAAGTGGTAACCTCATTGACCAATCCACGATTGTCTTAAAAGAAATAAATATGAGAAAAGAAAGAAAGGCAGACCCTTTTAGTGGTCCTGCCTGGTAGTCCTAAATGCTGCTCTGAAATCTGCGTATTTCTTCCGTGTCTGGCAGTGCGACATGTGCGCAGGGATCGCATTCATATTGTTAAAACTACTTCTTGTTTTTCTCTCCCTGAGCGATTGAAAGCCACCTGATTAAATATGTTCTGATGTTTTAAGATGCCTTAATTGCCATGGGACTGACAGCTCTTTTGCTAGAGGAATCCTGAGCTCTGTCAGCTTCAGATACCAAATTGTGCCAGCTTTTCTCTGTTTAGCACCTGAAGTATTTTGAGTTCACCAATCCGAGTTTCTGGCCAAATGCCAATACACTTACCAAAATTTATCTCAGTTTTGCTGTGAGATAAGGGTTACGAGCAGGCAAAGCAGGATTAAACTTTAAAGAATATAAAGGAAGTTTATTAACAGACCTAAAAAGAAAAAAAATAGAACAAAACCTTTAGAACGCTTCTCCTCCCCCCACCTCTCTAGTTCTTTCCCACTGACAACACAATAAGACAACACTTTTAATCTTCAGGCAGTTTACTACTTCTAAAATAGTCTTTTCTCAGTTCCTTTAGGGAGAGAAGTTTCTTTTGCTTATACCATGGACTTCTCTGCAAGAAAATACAGTTTTTATGGTTTCAGCCTCACAACCAGCAGCCACCTGAGAGGAAAATCAGTTTGTTGTGGAAGATCAGTCCCACACCAGTAGCCTTCCTTCTCACAGCTACTACAATGGGCTATGGCTGTCCATGGGGTACTTTTTTAAGGATGAGCAGTTCTATTACAGCAGCAAAGAAAATCCCCTTCTTCTGTTACTGGCAACACAAGTTCTCCTGGCAGCACGAGTTCTCCACCATCCCTGGGGCAAGGGACAGGTCACAGCCTCTTTGTCTCTGCTCAGGCTTCTCATCAGGCTGCAGTTACTTCAGCATCTGCTTATCTCTACACAGGTGCCTTGGCTCACTGGCTGCAGTTAGAACATCATATCCCCCATTTAGACCATTTCCTCTTATCTTACAGGGAATATTTTAGCTTAGTCGCAAGCATGATTTCACAAAAGAATTTTCAGTTTCATTATTGAAGCACTTCTCATGCTCTTCCCTCTAGGCATCGGCTTTGCCTCCTTCACTAACTGTGGAGTCTGTGCTGTGTTTCTGTAGGTGTCCTCACTCTTTTCTCTCTCTGTGCAGGGGAGGATGGGTGTCTGGAAGTTTCATTTGAGCAGTGAGAGGGTTAACCTTCTCTCAGGCCTTGCGATGCTCACATGGTCTCTGCCGGGCTGTTTGAAAAGTCTGAGCTGGGTGACAGAAGCAGTCAGAGTCTCTGTGGCCTGACTCTGCCAAGCTGGCCTGGCCTGGTGGGGCCGGTCTGGTCCGGGGTGACAGAGCAGGGCCTGGCCCGAGTCAGATGGAGCCGGCCTGGCCTGGGGTGACAGAGCAGGGCCTGGCCCGGAGTGACAGAGCAGGGCCTGGTCTGGAGCTGGACGGAGCAGCCTGCTGTAGCTGGGATGTCAGCCGAACTGCATCTAAGCCAGAAGGTTCAGGCCAGGTCCTCTCCCATGCCCAGCTGCACTGACACTCCAAACCCCCCTTTCTAGGGGAGGGAAAGGCCCAGTCTTATCGGGGAGAGAGAGCAGCAAACCTTCTCTTACAGCAACAGGACAAAAGGATCTTCTCTGAGGTGTCCCTCTCTTAGATACGGTTTTTTGGCTGAAGGTGGAACCGCCTTTACTTGGTTTGCATAGCTCTCAATACTCAAAACTAGCTGTTTATTTGTTCTGTCTCCCAGGAAGGAAGCTGTGCTACTTCCTGTGGCATAGGTCACCTCTGAGACTGATTCTTCCTGGGCAAACCCAGGAAAGCATCTCACCTTCAGGTCTTTTTTTGAGGAAGTTTCAGTTAAGTAAATTTTCTTCTCCTAAAGTTTGATTACTTTGTTTCTCATTCTTTGGTGAGATGAGGACAGTACTGGATTTGTTGGTTGTCTACGGTGTGACCCAGGAGGGCATTCTCTGCTCCGCAAGAGAAATGCAGCCTGCCTCCTCCCAACACAGCTCTCTGTTCTAGAGGAATGGGGACAGCTGGGAGATTCCTTTTCCAGCTAAGTGGTATGCTGGACTGTAAGACCTGGAGAGAAGGATATTCTGAAGAGCCAAAACACCTGGACAGTAGAAGAAGATAAGAGACACATAAGTGTATATTGACTCTCATTGGAAAATGAGGGTTGTTGGGAGTTGTGTAGTTGTAATCCTGAATCCAGAAGAGTAGCAAAACTAATTCTGCAGGATGCTCACAACTGTGCAGAATGCTGTTCTTTTATCACATAACCATTCTTCTCCCTTTGTGAGCCATTTACCCTGTAAATACAGCCTCTTCATCCCTCTTCCACACCAGATCTTGTTGCGTATGTCCTAGGCATCCCCTCCCAAATGCAGCCCAAATCCTGCTCAGTGCTCCAGTAATTGTGGCAAGGGCTTCAGAAGAGCCTGTGAAGTTGTGTTACCTTCAAGGGTTCATGTGTCCTTTGGTAGTGCCAGGAGGACTGAATGCCTGCTAGGTTTGATCATTTGTGCAGGGCTGTTACAGATCTTGCTGCATTTGAGACTTGATCTTGTTTGTGAGTCTTGATTAAAATCAGCCAACGATTGTGGGAAGGATTAGGGAGGCAGATACATAATGTGATCTTAAGAAAATACATAAAAATCATGTAATAAAAAAAACTCATAAGGGCTTGTCTTCTAGTTAAGAAAGAAAATTTCTCTGTCTTTTTCTATCTTTCTGTCTGCTTTTCATTTTCATATGAAGTAGGCAGTGTTGCCGTCTTAATTTTGGTTTGTTTATTATTTTTAGAAAGCGTGGGTACACTTTCTGAAGCTGCTGGCAGTAAAGGCATTTTCAGTGAATCAGTTTCTTACATGGAAAAAACGCCCACTCAAAAAGCTACATTAGATGTAGCTGTAAATGGAAACTGATGTCTTATCCCAAGTCCACAGGCAAATCTTCAAAGCTCTCACTGATTAATCACCTGTGTTCCAGGTATATAACAGTATCCCAGTTCTGCATTATTTTTCGTGTTCTGATAGGCCCTGTCATACTACAGAGAAAGCAAAAGTTTCAGGCCTGAAGAGCTGGCAACCAAAGTGTCACATGGAGATGGGTTTCCAGGGCATGAAGCAGACGTGTGATCTGCAGAGGAAGCACGAGATTCTCTTTGAAATGACGATAAGAGTTTTTAAGATGATAAATGTGGTTTTACTACAAGCGTTGCTGCTTCAGCTCATTTAACAGCCCATTTGTAATCAGTTGTTCAAGCTGATGTTTGTTTTCTTGTGTCAGTGTAGAATTCTGGTGCCAGCAGTCCTGGTGATGCACATCGCAGTGTTCCAGGCTTACTGCTGTGCTGGCTCGTGGTGAAGTCAGGACACAGCTTCAGCACTGATCATGCTATTGCACAAAGGAACACAGATCTCCCTTGCCTTTCCTTCCAGGTAGGCAAGCATATCTCTGTTGTTTGCCTCCAGTTTTGCTGGGTGATTCTCAGTAAATCTTAGCAAGAGTTGAATTATGAGAAAGGAAGGCTGTCACCCAAAACCATCGCTTCTGCTTGCTTTTTAATACTGGAAGTGTTCTTACCTCCTTACTCCTTTTGCAGTCACTTTTGCTCAGAGACTAGAACAAGATGTAGGGCTGAAATCATCTCTATATTGCATGATGATGGCTTGTTTGTAACTCCTCTTATTCAGCAGTAAGAGGTGAGTACTTAAAATGTCCTTTGAAAGAGATGAGCTGTCATGGCAAATGTCAGATCCCTTCTGTAAAATGTTCTGCGAAGCACGTACAGAATAAATAAACTGGGACATAATAGAACTGCTGTGTAAGATGTCATGCACAGCACTAGAGACCTATGGGACCCTTCACACTGGCATTTTACCTTTTTCTTAGTGACTCTTGGTCCTCTTCTTGGTAGTTTAGCATTTTATTTTTACTGTATTATCCTCTCATGAGATTAATAGTGTTTTCTACCTCTTCATGCCTCCTTGGATGTCTCTCTTAATTTGTCATTCGTATTCTTCAGGGTGTGATATTTGCAAAGATTGTAGGGAGGATATAATTCTGGTGTAAATTTAAATTTGCTCATTGCTTATGTACATAGATAGGTGCATTTGCTTCTAATATAAATAAATTCTCACCATTTTCTGGCAGGATTCCTTCTTGAGAATCTCTAGTCTAAAGTGGAGGGACTAGGCACTTCTAATAACTTACTACTTTATGTCTGTCTTATTTTTATAAATAACTGGCAGGTGTTGCAGAAGTGGACAGGGCTGTAGAGCTGCAGAAAACGAAGACTACACCACCTGTAAACAAACAGACGGT
The DNA here is from genome assembly GCA_013400955.1 of Drymodes brunneopygia. NCBI lineage: Eukaryota > Metazoa > Chordata > Aves > Passeriformes > Petroicidae > Drymodes > Drymodes brunneopygia. The sequence goes on along the minus strand of VZTZ01009879.1, from coordinate 8,492 downwards.
GGATACTGTGGACTTGGAGGCTCTTATAAAGTCTGTGGAGGACATTTTCTCCTTTTGCTATGGTGGGTGCTTTAAATTATTCTGAAGAGATGTTCTAGATTTTTAAATTTTTATTCCAGTTGAGAGGAAAAAACTGCATGATCTTAGCCTTCCAACTACACTGCTATTTTTAGAAAGTTTTAGTAGCTGTTTCTAAAAAATACACATACAGTGGTTCTTCTTGATGTGTTTTGTGGGATGTGATTTGAGATTATTGCATAGTGCATATTAGTGCCAGCAGTATTTGGTTTTCCGAGAAGATTTGCATCCACACTTTGCTTTTGCTCCAGTCCTATCCAAAGCATAAAGTTTTATCAGGGATTCATCCTTTTGCTAACTTCAGCAGTCTTGACATCCAAAACAATCTCATCTTTTTTTTTCTAGGCAAAGCTTTAGGAAAGTCAACGGCGGTACCTGTGCCGTATGAAGAGATTCAGAGCAACCAGTCTGTTGTGATAGTGCAGGGCCTGCCTGAAGGACTCCCGTTCATACATCCGTCAAAATACGATGTTTCCACCCTGAAATGGATTTTGGAACACAAATCAAGGATCTCATTTAGTATCAACAGGTTATTTGCTCTTTTTCTTGTGCTGGTCTGTCCAATTTTGTTTTGTACTTAAGTAAAATTAATTTTAATTTGTAATTAAATACATTGCAGACTGTTTCTCTTACACAGGGATTCTCTCTGTAATTTATACTACCAAGTTATTAACAATGTCTTTGCTAAAACTGAGTTTTTCTTTCCATATTTCCACACAGGCCTTTCCTAGAACCAAAGAAACACCCAGGTAAGTTAATACTTATTCAGACTAAAAAGTAAAAGATTGGAATTTGAGTTTCGATAGCAATATGCATAGTACATTTGGTCATGTCAATAAAGTGGCAAACTGTTCAGAAATTTCTAGACAGTGAGTTACCTTGCTTATGGAGCTATAACCCTTTTCTTTATATGTTTGCCCAGAACAACTCATTAGAGATGAAATTCATTCTATTTCATTCTTTGTCTTGATCAAGTTAATTCTATTTCATTCTTCATCCTTATACTGAATTTAAATTTAGTGTGACTTGTATAGTATCCTAGGGGAAGGAGAAGTGAACTTATGAAGGACTGCATTCGATTTTAGAAGCAGCGAAGACTTTCTAGTGCTTGTGTTCCACTACCCAGCTGATTTTGGCATTTATATTTCATTTTAAAAAGTAATTTAATCTTCTGAAGTGGCTAGGTGTTGTAGTTCCTATGAAAACCTCTATATATTAAAAATTCTGAGCTAGAGTGAGTTTTGTAAGACTCTGCAAAGATTCACTTCTAGCTTAGAAGAAATCCCTTCTTCTGTTCCTTTTATGGTATCCTGTGGCTTTACTTGCTAAATGCATAAGTGTGAGGATTTCTTTTATGAAAATGATGAAGCAATCTCTGTAGGAATATAATCATAAAGGAAAAGTTTAATTTCTTAGGTGAAAGAGCCAGCAGTTGATGCTTGATTAGTAAAATTAGGGATGTGTTGCCTATGCTCAGATTGAGGACTAGAGATGGAATATTACAGAGATTCTGATAATAATACAGTCCTATCAAAAATACAAGGTAGGTTTTCAGAGTGCTAAGTGACATGCTAAAGATGCAAGCTGTTTGTGTCTGGGTACAGTTTAACGGGATCTTTCATTATCTGTGAATAAGGAAAATATGCACATATGCTTGTAAAATGTGAACAGGCTTTTACATTGTGAAATCAATGTTACACTTTCATTTTGTATTTAAAGTAAATGGAGTACAGGAAATTCAAATATTTTCTTTTAACTTTCAGGAGCTGATATGACAGATCCTTCACATTCAATTATACCTCCATCTGGAAGGTGAGTTTAAAATAATGTAGTTTTTTTTTTCATCAACTATCTATTTTCGTGTTGTTATCTTTGTCTTAATGTGCTTTTTCTGCCCAACTGACCTTTGAATAACTTTTGCTTGCTTGACATTATTAAAAGCATGAAGCTCAATCTTCTCTTTCTTTTGATCATTACTTGTGAGGAAACTGTTACAAGTTAAACAAGTGGCAAAGTTTCTTCTGGGTTTAATTAGCCTAATGGGTGTTCTTAATTCACTGTCTGTTAGTCAGGGATAAGTTTACTATGATTTTTGGTACAGCAGTGAGGGAGAACAGATGTAATGTTGCTTCCTTCCCCCTCCTCAATTTGAAAAAAGTGATATTTTTTTTTATTAGTAAGTGAAGATACTGTATCTGTAATACATCAAAAATTTGTTAATGTGAAAACAGGGATCAGTTTTCTGTGCTTCTGCACTTGCTTCTCATTAAATGCTAAGCATGATTTGAGTATTGTGTATGCCTCAAAAAAGTAGGAATAGGGGGTTGCTGGCCATTCCCTTGTGAAAGATCAGATAAGCCATTATGCAGGGTTTTTAAATTTTGTGGTCTTAGAAAAAATTAAAAGAGATTGATTTTACTAAACAAGCTATAAAGCTTGAAGAATTTCCCAAAATTCTAAAGTTTGTTTTTAATAATGTCATTCTGTTTGGTTTGTTTATTTTTATAGTTGTCCTCCTGTTAAAGTGAAAACGGAACCAAGCAAGGATTCTGGTATGTTCAAAATTTGCCTTAATGTGCAGCAAAAAAAAACAAAACAAAACAAAAAGGCTGGACTCTGTTTAGAAGACTGAACTTAAGTGTTGTGGTTTGAAAAGCAAATTAGTGAGACGCTCAAAGTCAGAACTACAATTTAATAGGAAAATTAAAATACATGCAATGGTACAAAAACGCTGATAGAGTCAACAGATACAGATACAACCTGACACCCTGGTGGTCAGGGTGTTGGTAGCAGTCCAGGGATAGATGTGGCTCTGTTGAAGCAGTTTTCTGAAGGTCCAGTGGAAAAAGCTGCTCTGTGCTGCTCAGGGTCTAAATTATATTCAGAATGGGGATGCTTGGTTCCCCCCTCGGGCGGGGCATCTCACAATGGGAATGGTGCAATCCATCAGTGGAGCTTAATGGCCCATTAACAGAGAGAACTTCGTGAGACCCTCCCTGCTAATGGCCCACCAGCTGGCCCATTGGAAGTCCCGCCCTGGGGCCATCAAGGATGGCTGAGGAACACTGCCCCACCTAGCCCCAAACAGCTCATGGGGATGGTGATAGAATACACACTATTGTAACCTAAGACATTAAGCAAAGATAGAAAACTCCCCCCCCCCAAAAAAAGTAGCAAAAAGACATCCTTGGTGAGATGGAAAAACTTTTCTTTCCTTGAAACTGTCCATTTTTCAGTTGGAGTTTTTATCAAGTATTGAACCCTAGCCAAATGCTTCCATTTCAAGAGTGATTTATAAAAATGTAAGTATTGATCTAATATCAATACCCAACTTGAGACAGACAAAGATTCTCTAACAGGGCTGTTAGAAAGTGTGTGTTTATTTCAGTGCTGGGCAGCTGCGTGGGAGNGCCCCACCCGGCCCCAAACAGCCCATGAAGATGGTGATAGAACATACTCTAGTGTAACCTAAGACATATGGTAATTAGCTGAACAGTTATAAAGCATGTGTGGTTTGTTCCTTAAATTGAGTCGGTGGTCGCATCATTTGAGGGGAGGGTGAGAATGATGAAGAAAAGTTCATCTTCCTTGCTTTGACCTGTCTGCCTTTCTGGTTTTTGACAATACAAATTACCTTTGGGGGACTTACAGTTCCTTCCTTCATTCCTTTTCAGTGGGTTTTCAAATAGAAAAATTAGTAATTGTCTACATTTCTTTAGATACATTAATTAGTGTTTTCTGTTTCTCATTATAAGCACAGCTGAGCAAATATCAAATGACAAGCAATCAGTTACCCACAATTTAAAACTTATTTCAATTCTAACTCTCTAGCTAATCATTAATTCTTTAATTAACCCCAGCTGGGATTGCTTATTAAATCTACTTTAACTAATTTCAACAATGCTAACCTTTGCCTAAAATTCTAATTTTTAAAACTCCATGTTTCTTCAAGAGGGAGGAAATTTGTACTACACTGTAGACTAAATTTACCTTTAAGTAATGTAGAGAAGAAGAAATTCCACTTTTCTATTGTTTTTTTTTTCTTACTATTCTTCTTTTGTCCTTTGTCCCTAATGGGAAGCAAAATTTTGGTTTATTAGGTAAAATTCCTAAAATATTGAAAATGAAAAAATGTCCATTTTCTAGCTAAAATAGAAATAAAAAGTTCATAAATGACAAGATGTGTTATTTGCTATTAAAAAATGGCCAAATCATTCCTTAGCTGCTCTGCAGGTAGCAGATGATTCCCCAAGGCATTGTGGTCCATGGCAGAGTAATGTTTAAGTGTGTGCTGTGAGATAAAAGCATGGATAATCCCATTAAAGCCAGTGAGGCCGCAGGTGTGCTGGGAGACTTTCCCTTTTGCTAGGTTGGGCTCCACTGCTCACTTTCATATTAGAATTAAGTTTTTATATGTAGTTCAGCTTTTTGCTCTTGTTCTTTGTGCTTCACAACTTCAAATTTGTGGTTTAGGCACCCTCCATGGTTAACGTTCGGCTTGACATACACAAAGGGTTAACTTGAACTTTTTGCCAAGTCAGTTCCAGACTCTTTCTAGTCCTGCTTTATAGGCATTTTAAGTAATTCTTGCAGAAGAATGAGCAGGAGCTTCTGCAGGACTTTCAGCACAAAGAGTGATAAAATATATTTTTTCTGTGGTAGCCTGCAAAGAGGAAGGAGCCCATTTTAAAAATACTCTTCAGATCTGAGCATCTGCAAGGAAGCCTAGTTTGTAGGGAAGTATTTAATGCTAGATCCTTTCTGGGGGTGACCAAACTGAAACATAAGAAACCAGCAGATCACCTTGGTACCATTGTTTTAGCTCAACAAATGTGTAACTTTTTTTTTTTTTTAATAGAGACCAGCGAGGATCTTGGTGGGTGCTTTTGTTTGTTTTGTTTTTAATGCCCTTTTTATTACTAGTATCCATATTTGATTCCTTTGTTGCTGCTACAGGAATTCCTTCCAAAATGTCAACAGTAACAATGAAGCAGGAAAAAGATGATTCTAACTACTATCAATTTAATACTCCAGGTAATGATACTAATTTTTATATGTGTTTATCTTATTAAAGGATTGGTTGCCTAGGTGTTGATCTCTCCTATGCCTCTCTTTTTATTAATTTTTGGTCATTAAACATACAGTTACTTAGCTCTGTTAGGATACAGCATTTCCATGCTGTCTGTCATTTAAGTTATTATGAAGAATACCAAAAGACCTAAAGAGCAACTTCATCCCAAGCCCATGTGTTTGTGTTTGGTCTGACGACGTTCCAGGAGTCTTTTGAACTGCTTGATGTATTTTTCTGAGGATACAATCTGCAGACTCTATAACTCCTATGACTTCATTAAACAGGAAATGAACCTTTATAGTGATGCTTTCTAGAGCACTGTTTGAATTTTTTCGTTAGTTTAAATTTTCAGTAACTTTTATACAGTGCACATCATAAGATCAGCCGTTCTATGATTCTATGATTGGAAGTGTATCAATCACTTCTCTTGTATGGAATGACCAATATATGTCAAAATTGTACTGAAAGTTTTATTTATGTGGACAATGCATAACAGAATTTATGAAGCCCGTGGCTCAGCCTCTGTATATGTTTTAAGTTGTCTCCCAGTTGCTTTGCCTCACCTCTATGTATCCAGTTAACACATTGACCTCAGCTAGGAGTGGAAAACAGAAATTGCTTTTTCTTTATGTTGAAATGAACAGTAATTAAGAAATTGTGATTATAAATGGCAATACAAAATAACTAAAACCTTAAATTTATAATTTCAGCCTATGTGTATTTGTCATTAGTCTGTTGCTGTGCCCTCAAGATACCTGTTTTGAAGCACACCCATCTTTCCTGGACTCCTTTGTTCTTAAGGGCTGCTTCCTAAGGAACTCTCTGAATAAGTCTCCTAAATAGACCAAAGTCTGCCCTCTGGAAGTCCAATGTGAAAGTTTTATTAATGTTCCTTCTTACTTCATCAAGTATCAAGAACTGTATAATTTCATGATCACTCTGCCCCAAGTGGCCTCCAGCCACCACATCTCCCACCAGCCCATCTCTATTTGGAAGCAACAGGTCTAGCACAGTCCCTCCCCCGGTAGGCACACTGATCAACTATGACAAAGTGTTGTCCTCCACACACTCTTAAGAACCTCCTGGACTGCCTCTATTTGCTGTGTGAAGTTCCCAGCAGATGTCTGGTAGGTTTAAGTCACCTACAAGAACAAGGTCCGGTGATCTTGAAACATTTTCTAGCTGCTTGTAGAATAAGTTGTCCACCTCATCTTCCTGCTTGGGTGGTTGATAACAGACTCCCAGCAGGATATTGACCTTGTTGGCCTTCCCCTTAATTCTTACCCATATGCGTTCAACTTCATTGTCATTAGTTTCAATACCCATGGCATCAAAGGCCTCCCTAATATGAAGGGCCACCCCTGCATCTCTTCTCCCATTCTTGTTTCTTCTGAAGAGCTTGTAGCTATCCAGTGCAGAGCTCCAGCTATGTGACTTACCCCACCAAGTTTCTGTGATGCTGACTAGGTCGTAGCTCTGCTGCTGCACTGTGACTTCCAGCTCTTCTTGTTTGTTACCCATGCTGCATGCATTAGTGTACATGCACTTCAACTGGGCTCCTGATTTCACCCCTAACTCTGGCTTACCACCCTTGGGCCTGCTTCCGGAGAGCTCAGCTGCATCCTCGTACTCCTTCAAACCTATTTTAAAGCCCTCTCTGTGAGTTCTGCCAGTTCATGGGCTAAAATCCTTTTGCCCTTAACAGAGAAATGGAGCCCATCTGGTTCCAGCAAGCCAGGTGCCATTAAAGTTGCCCCATGATCAAAGAACCCAAAATTCTGTTGGTGGTACCAGCCCTTAAGCCACTTGTTTTAAAAACTGTTCTCTCTGTTCTCAAGGAGGCTCTTCCGAAACATCAAAGACAGATGAAAAAATTGCTCCTGGAAAAGGTTGCACAGGTAGATCTTTTGCTTATATTTTTCCTCACATCTATTTTAGAAACTGAATGTGTGAGTTTTGCTTTTCACAGCTTTGCTACTTGATTTGTTGTAAAACTGAGGGTATTGGAATTTAAACATGAACAGAAGTGAAAATTACATTTGCTTTAAATTCCAGCTGAGTAGTGAGACGTGGATGGGAACTTCATTTCTTCATTTTCTAGATTCAAAGAGGAGCATCAGGTTGATCTCTCTAAAGCACTAGTGGTTTGTGTGAATTGGTATGTGTTGTGGTTTGAAAGCAAATTAGTGAGACGTTCAAAGTCAGAACTACAATTTAATAGGAAAATTAAAATACATGCAATGGTACAAAAACGCTGACAGAGTCTGGATACAACCTGACACCCTGTTGGTCAGGGTGTTGGTAGCAGTCCAGTGATAGATGTGGCTCTGTTGAAGCAGTTTTCCTCTGAGGGTCTGGTGGAAAAGCTGCTTTGTAGTGTGTCAGGGTTTAGATTATATTCAGATGGGGATGGGATTATATAACCAGATGGGCTTGGTTCCCCACCCCCCTCCCCGGGCGGGGCATCTCACAATGGGAATGGTGCAATCCATCAGTGGAGCTTAATGGCCCATTAACAGAGAGGACTCGTGAGACCCTCCCTGCTAATGGCCCATCAACAGGAAAGATTCCAGGCACCTCACTTGGCCCTGCTCCACCAGCTGGCCCATTAGAAGTCCCACCCTGGGGCCATCAAGGATAGCCAGGAACACTGCCCCACCCGGCCCCAAACAGCCCATGAAGATGGTGATAGAATACACACTATTGTAACCTAAGACAGTATGTTTCTCAAGAAATTCAGTCTGTTTCATAAGGACTTACAGTTTAATAAAACTCTGATTGATAAATTGTGAGTGCACCTTAATAATTTCGTTCAATTCAGTGTGAGGTGAATGTAACACAAAAGGAAAAAATAAATGGGAAGTCTGTGTTAGTGGAAGCAGTTCCTTACTGAAGCTATGTAATAGCTGAAATACCTTTACAGAAAACAGTGCAACTGCTTACAGTTTGCATTAAAAATACTAGTTTGCCCACTTACAAAGACTAGAAAATATTAACCTGCATTTAACCCCATGTATTTTGTCATAAAGTCAGAATGTTCCTGCTACCATGAATTTATAAGATGTGAAAACAGCCTTCTGAGTGTGGTTAATATGAACAAAATAGTTCTGGAATTTCCTCTATGAAGATCGGTACTTTGAATAGTCAGTGTTAAAAGTTTCTTATGTATTTTCACTGTGGTATCTTTTTACTTTATGTTTGTAAAGGAAACCATCAGCATGATACAATACTCAAGCACAGACAGATCTGAAAGAAGATACTCTTCAAAATGCACAAGCACAGCTTTACTCTGCTGGAATAACTAAAATATGTCCCTTCACTGCTACTTAATTTTGATACAGTT
>VZTZ01009875.1:12387-23904 GCA_013400955.1 Drymodes brunneopygia | reverse complement strand
GGATTTGTCCATCAGGGGGACACGGATTTGTCCATCAGGGGGACACAGACTCTGTCCATCAGGGGGACACAGATTTGTCCATCAGGGGGACACAAACTCTGTCCATCAGGGGGACACGGATTTGTCCATCAGGGGGACACAGATTTGTCCATCAGGGGGACAAGGATTTGTCCATCAGGGGGACACGGATTTGTCCATCAGGGGGACATGGATTTGTCCATCAGGGGGACACGGATTTGTCCATCAGGGGGACACAGACTCTGTCCATCAGGGGGACACAGATTTGTCCATCAGGGGGACACAGATTTGTCCATCAGGGGGACAGGGACTCCCCCCATAATCCCAGCCATCACCTCCCTGGGGATCTCCAGGGCCCTGTCCCCCTCCAAGATGTGACAGAGGACACACTGAGGGGTGCCCAGCCAGGCGTGTCCCTGGCCTGGATGGCTGATGGCAGCTGGCATTTCAATCTCTTTTTTTATGATTTAATCTTTCATTATCTTTGCCTGTGTGCTCGTGGTCCAATTTAATGAGTTCTGTCTCATTAAAGGGATCAATAGCTGTGTGCTCCAGAGCAACCAGCGCCAGGCACCCCAAATAACAATGTTTTATTTTTTAATCACATCATCTCCATTTCCTCTCAGCTAGAAACGAGCAAATAATGAGAACTGATATTTGAGATACATTTTAACCAAAAAAAAAAAAAAAGCTGGGGGTTCAGAAGAGCGAGCTCAGCACAAGCTCTGGGCTCCTCTGGGCTCTGCACAGGGCTCAGTTTGCTGCTTTTGTTCAAACTTCTGTTGAGAGCCAGGTCTCTTGGATTACACCTGGATCTGCTGCCACACCTGGAGCAGATCCCCAAAGATGTGTGATTTCACTGGGCTTGGGCTGGACAGCACTGCAGGAGGAGAGAGAGATCCTTGCCTTGGGATCTGTTCCTGTTCATTTACAAATTCATTGGGTTTAGGGGCTCTGGTTGTGGATTTTAGTGCTGGGACAAGCACAGACACCCATGAGTGATGCCCAGCTTAACCTGCACCTAACACTCCCCTCATCACTTGGATTTGGGTGAAATTTGGGGTGACTTTGGGACATTCAGGCCAGCTGGTAACAGGGGGCTCTTGTCATTCAGGTGCTTACGGGGGGCTCTTGTCATTCAGGTGCTTACAAAAATCCTGATTTTCCCCGAGGAGGAGCAGGCAGGGAGCAGCCCTGGCTGTTCCTGTCCATGGGGTTCACGCTGCAGGGCTGCTCCCCTGCATCCCCCTGCAAGCTCAGCCCAACCTCAGCCACTGCTGAGCTCACAGGAGGGAAAGTGAAGTTTGCAGGCTGAGTCAGCACTTTCCCCACAGCCCCCAAACCTGCCCAGAGCTGCCCCGAGCAGGGAACAGCCACATCTGGACCCCTGGAAGGCCCTTCAGTGAACTCCATTTCATCCTCTTACTCACGTTTCACTCAGCATTTAACCCTTCCTAGGTGCAGATGGCTGTTGGCTCTGATATTTCTATATTTATTAGATAAAAGGAAGCTCATCTCTGGTATTTTCGGTGCACTGGCAGCCCAAACAAATGTGCCCATAAATAAATCTCCTGCAGCCTCAGCCCACTTGTTTCTCGAGAGGAAATGACCCTCTAAAGAGTGGGTGCCCACTTCTTTTACCTCACTGCTATTTTTAGCCGGGGCTGTGAAAAATTTCCATTGAAGAGCTGCTGCTGTCATTTCCTGGGCAGAGCAAACAGGAAGCTGAGAGTGAAGCAGAGCAGCCTCTGGCCCCAGAGTGGACCAACCTCCCCTCCCTCTGGCTGCTCCCTGCACTGCACAGCAGCATCCCCCAGCTCCCAAAAACTCTTTGAGTGCCTCAATTCACCCCAAAGCCAGCACAGCAGCATCCCCCAGCTCCCAAATCCTCTTTGAGTGCCTCAATTCAACCCAAAGCCAGCAGAGCAGCATCCCCCAGCTCCCAAATCCTCTTTGAGTGCCTCAATTTACCCCAAAGCCAGCACAGCAGCATCCCCCAGCTCCCAAAAACTCTTTGAGTGCCACAATTCACCCCAAAGCCAGCACAGCAGCATCCCCCAGCTCCCAAAAACTCTTTGGGTGCCACAATTCACCCCAAAGCCAGCACAGCAGCATCCCCCAGCTCCCAAATCCTCTTTGAGTGGCACAATTCACCCCAAAGCCGGCAGAGCAGCATCCCCCAGCTCCCAAAATCTCTTTGAGTGCCACAATTCACCCCAAAGCCAGCAGAGCAGCATCCCCCAGCTCCCAAAAACTCTTTGAGTGCCTCAATTCACCCCAAAGCCAGCAGAGCAGCATCCCCCAGCTCCCAAAAGCTCTTTGAGTGCCTCAATTCACCCCAAAAAAAAGGTGACAGCAGCAGGGAGGATGCTGGGCAGCAGCAGAGGGCAGGGCTGCTGCTTTTCTTGCCCAAATCATCTCCAGTCTGGTTAAAATCTGGCATTTCCCTGCTGGAATTAGAAAGGGCTGAGCCATGGGGCTGTTAGTGGTGGGATTTTTGAGAATGGAGTTCTTGGAGTGCAGCCCCTCCACGTCCCACATTTGAAAAAACTCGGATTTTGCTTTCTCAGAGACAAATCCCAGCGTGCAGAGAGGAGGGAGATTTCAAACCATGAATGATAATTATTAAAACAAATAAATGGGTTCCCCTTCCCAGAGACTTGCCAGAGACTGGGCACCAGGTTGTTTTAGATAGGGGGAAGAGGTGAAATACTATGTTAATTAGTACTGTTTTAATTAATATTATGTTAATTAATGTTTTTCATACACATTTCTTAGAAATGGGATAGAATGCAGAGGAATCTTACAGCTGCAAACCTGAGGATTAATCAGGCTTGGGTGAGGGTCTGCTTTGCTCTGAGTTAGTCCCTGTTTCAGCCCTTAAATCAGCAGGGAGAAATCATTTATATCTGGGGTCTGAAACCTGGAAAATTTGGGTTTCTGGTTTTAAGGCAGATCTGTCAAAGTAAATCAACAGTTTCCACACCGTGGTGGATGCAGCCCCAAGGAGCTGCAGGTGAAATGGAGCCCCCAAAAAAGGCAGTTCTGGAGCTCTGCACCAAAATGCTCGTGATTTAGGGCTCTCCTAATTAAAGTGCAGAGATTTCTGCAATTAAATTCTAGGGAGCACTTCAATTCTAGAGAGAGAATTGTTGTTCCAGGAGGTGCCAAAGGGCGCTTTAGGCAAGTGAGTGTGAAAAGTTGCCAGGAGCATTGGCTGTTGCAAATAAAGTGATGTTGTTCTGACTTTTTTAAACAGAGAGCAGAGTTCCTCAGTGTCTTCCCTTGAGCTTTATTAACAATCCTGTCCCAGCCTCTCCCAGTGCCCTGGTGCTGCATGCCAGTTGTTTGTGCTACAGTCTGCAAATAAATGATAATAAAAATGTGCAGCAGGTAGAGTCTAGAGCGGGATTAAAAAACACCAAACATGAACCACCCAAATGCAAACTTTTCCACCTGAATTGCAGTCCCTGTGTTTCCATCGCTGTCCACTGTATTTCCTCCAAACCTGGCCTTTTTTGCTCTTGAAAATGCTTTTCTTTCAGCCTGGTGGAAATGTGAAAATCTTTAGAGGAGTTTCTCTGTTGTGTCCCAGGGGCTGGGCAGTGTCTGTGGCACAGGGAGCTGTGTGTGAGGGATGTGGCAGCTCCTGGGCTCGTGCTGCAGCCTCTCTGTGTTTTGTGGCACCTGCAGCTCCCTGAGCACAGTGAAACCCCCTCTGTCCACTGCTTCCCCCTTGCCTTCCAAAAACGTGCAGTCTGGGCAAACAGCACCATTTAGTTCTTAATAAAATTAAGTTCTGAATGCAGAGGGGATGTTTTCAGCCTGACTGCCTCGTGATTGCTTTTACTTTTTCCCTGTCGTGGTGTTGGAAGCGCTTTAACGTTTCCTCCCCTCTCTTTTATTTCCCAGTTAACGAAATTATCAGGAAGGAATTTTCTGGACTCCCCGCCAGAAGTCAGACATAGAAGAAGAGAATTTGTGAGACAACTTTTACCGAATCCTTCCACCAGTGACCTCTCAGATCCTTCCAGTGCCCCTGCAAGCTCCGGCTTCCTCTGCAGTCCCATCTCCAGGCAGCGAGGAACAATGAATTGGCACCAAGTGACAGCCCTGAGCGAGCACCTCGCCACCTCTGCGTGTAAACACCACCAAGGACACCCTTCCTCTCTCATCCAGAGACCACATTGTTCTCCTGGAACGGAGCATCTGTCTGAGGAAACGTTTCAAGCCTGCTGCAAACCCATCTCCATCTCCATCCACCGGCGGGGGACGGAGCCGTGCCCCCGAGCGGGGCTCGGAGCCTGGGGTGGACACTGGGGGGGTGGGAGAGGGGGACACAGAGTAATATATTCCATGAAAGAATAGCACCATCCTGCAGGTCACTAACTATCCTTTGCCCTCCAGGTTTCAAAACCCTCCTGAGAAATGTTCTTATTGCAGGAAACGGAGGCAGCCCGAGCTCGCTCAGCCTTCGCCCAGTCTGGGATCAAAAGGCAGCTTGCTCTGGCTCTGAGCACTGGGGTTGGGATTTCAGCTGAAATCCAGGAGTTTTCTTCATTTCAGACTGGGTAGGAATTTAAAGGAGAGGGATTCTCATAACCAACCAGTGAAAAGAGCAGTTCAGCAGCTGCAATGCCTGTCCCAAGGTAAACTGAACCCAGGTAAACCAGAGATTAATTAATATATAGGAGTCTCAGTAAACCCCAAAGAGTTTATGATTGATCCTTATTAGCATTTAGGAACACATCTTCAGATATTTTCTCTCTAACAAATCGTTGCTGTTTCTTTTCATGTACAGCCTGCTCTTGGCTCATAACTTGTCTCATTTAGCAGCTGGAGCATTTACTCACCCAAGCTGCAGAGGAAAATAATTGCATCTTACACAAGCCATACATTCCACAGGAAATATTACACTTATTTATATTCACCTTGCCTCTTTAGCTTTGCAGAGCTACCAGCAATTCCTGGAAAGGTTCAATTTCCACGTCAGTCAGTATTTTATGTTTTTGCTTGGTGTGTTAGAATATCCTGTCCTGACTCCTGCTTAGCACATTCCAGGTAACCACTGCCACCTGCAGTTGCACAGCTACCAGTTAGGACATTTAGGAGAGTCAGGGGGATTAAAAAAGCTTTCCTGAGTGGGTAATCAGTGTACAGTAAAAGATAACCATGATATTTTAGCAGTTACATAGCAATCTTTCCTGGTTTTATAAATAAGGAATGCTGATATTTTCAGGAATGCAAAGCCTGAGCTCAGCTCTGGAAAGCACAGGGGAACAAATCCAGATTTCAGCTGTGCCACAGTAAACTTTGCAGAATTTCAGCGTGCCCACTGCTCCCAGCAGGAATTAGGGGATGGGAATACAGCAGGGCAGCCCCAGAACTGGGTCCCCAATGTCTCAAGAAAGATTTTGCACAATCCCTGCAGAGCTTGCGCTCGGCCCAACAAAAATCTCTTCAGGACTATCAGGAAGAATGATTTTCTGCCACTGAAAACTGGTGCTTGAACTCTGCAGGGTCTTGGGGTTTAGAGTGGGAGACAGAAGCATTCAGAACACCTGAGCTGGGGCTCAGCTCGAATTTGGCTCTTGAACAGAAATCTGAATTTCACAAGAGCAGCTCTGAACTCCAGGCTGAGCCCAGCTCAGAGCCAGAACCAGAGCAGAGCCCTGCACATCCCTGGCATTAAAGGCACACCCTGGCTCCTGTTTTCACTCTAATTCAAATCTTCCATCCCAGAGGGAGTTCCCTGTATCCCAACAGCCAGAACTCCTGGGATGCCTCATTGTGCTGCTCTCCCTGTGAGCTCTGCCCTGCAGGTGCCAGGGCTGAGCCTCAGCCTGGAGCTGCAGAGGTGAAAATTGCCTTTTTTTCAATTGCTGCCTTTTACAGACACAGAAATGGGGCCCAGCCTTGCTGACCAGGGCAGTTCCTGTCAGGCAGCACTCAGCAGGGCTCTGACTGCCTCCAAAAGCTATTTTGGATTGTTGTGAACTGTCAGTGGGCCAGAATCTGACATATATTGAGGGGTTTTAGTGCAGTCTGATGATTTAGACAATCCTGACATATTCTGGAGGCCAAAAGTTGCCTGTCAGAAGCTCTTTGCTGCAGCTGAGTAGAAGAACAGACCAAATGCATCTCCCAGTTTCACACTTGGAAGTATCAAATGTTTTCCATGATCCAACCTGTAAAGTATAGGAGAAATTTAAAAAACAACCCCAAAACCCATCCAGAGGACTGAAAAATCCTCAAATTATTGGCAGAACCTTCTCTCTTGCTGGATTTTAAACAGAAGCTCAGAGAAGCCCAGGAAGGTCTTTTCAGACCTGTCATGTGCTGATGCTGCTGCTCTGGTGATTGTCTCCATCCTTTTAGGAGTACAATTTTTTGCATATTTAATTTTAGATAATATCAGTTTAGAAAAGAGAGGGAGGGGGGAAGTAAAATCTAGTGCTGGATCTGAGCAAAGAAAAAGCTCAGTGTTTAACTTCTGCCCTGTGGATTGTAGATGCTGAAATGATGAATTCATTTAATGAATTTTAATTCTTTAAATGAATTAAGCCCCAAAAGGATGGAGTAGCTGAACCCCTGGGTTTGGATTCAGGGCCAGAGGGAGCCAGGCAGGCAGAGCCCTGCAGGGCTGCCCCCAGGACACCTCTGCAACCAAAATACACCACATTTCCACTGGGCTGAGGTGTTCTTCAGGCACTTTGCTGTAGAGGGGGAGAGAAGGTTGGGTTTTGATTTGTTGGATTTATTTTTGGGAGTTGGGTTGTTGTTTTTTTTTTTGTTGGATTTTTTTTGGTTGGTTGGAATTTTTAGGGCTGGTTTTTTTTTTAGTGTTTTGGGGCTGATTTTTTTTTTTGTTTGTTTGGGGTTTTTTTGAGGGGAGGAGATTTGTTTCTGTGCTCCAGGTGCTCTAGCCATGCTTGCATTGACTGCATTCCTTCCTCACCTTTAATGCATAGGTATTAATCAATTTTTGTGCATATACAGTGTACAATGTAATTTATCCAACACACCCACACAGAGAGGGAATATTTACAAGGGCTGGTAGTGACAGCACAGGAGGGGAATGGCTGCAAACTGACAGAGAATGGCTTTAAATCAGAAATGAGGAGAAGAATCATCCCAGTGAGGGTGGGGAGGGACTGGCACAGAATTCCCAGATTTGCTGTGGCTGCCCCTGGATCCCTGGCAGTGCCCAAGGCCAGGTTGGACATTGGGGTTGGAGCAGCCTGGGGCAGTGGGAGGTGTCCCTGGGACAGTGGGAGGTGACCCTGGGACAGTGGGAGGTGACCCTGGGACAGTGGGAGGTGTCCCTGGGACAGTGGGAGGTGTCCCTGCCATGGCAGGGGTGGCACTGGGTGATGTTTGATGTCCCTGCCAGCCCAGGCCATGCCCTGATCCCTGTGGGTGTTTTATTTTATCCATGATTAGAAAGGTACAGCCCATACAGAGCTGGCTCCCAGCCCTTGAGCAGCTCAGGGTGGAGGCTTCACCCCGTGTATTCTGTATTTTAGGGGTTCAGCCACAGCTGCACCAGCTCAGGCTGTGCTGCCCCATCTGCTTCTCCATGCAACAGTAGTTCAATAATTCAGCTTCAACCAACTTTGTATTTATTTCCGGAGAAAAGGAGCATCCTCAGACATAGTGTTGTGCATTGTTGTCTCTTTAAAAGGGAAACTGATATGTTAAAATTATATAGCTAGGCTGAAGAATTACAATATATATACAGCACTAAATTATTTCCTGTTCTTGCTGAGCAGCGTTTTTTCCAGTATTAATATTTTTGTTACTCAACGCAGCTTTGTCTCTGTAGAAGCACGAGCTTAACCTTGGAAGAGTTAATAGCATTTTGTGAGCAATTTGTTCTCACTTTAGCTGGAAGATAGCCATATTTGCACATGAGGAAACTGTGGCTTTCCTCAGTTATCTGAATGTTTCACCACAGTGCCTTCCTGCCATTGTACCAAAGGCCTACAAATATCTTGTCTGCAGGGTGAACAACTCTAATGCATTTTTCCATCAAAGCTGCACCATGTGAAGTTCATGGGGCTCGTTGGAACTCGAAAGTTCATCTCTTTTTATTTGTCTGGTGTGTGTGTGTGTGTGTGTGTGTGTGTGTATTTTTTTTTTTTAACTTCCATTTTTCCATCCGAGCTTTGGCTGCGAATACAGGATGAGCTTCTATAAACTTCTGCATCAAATATACGTAGAATAAAACTCATCATTCATGATATGTAAACAGTCTGAGAGTGGAATGGGAGTGGGCAGATATCAGGAAGATTTTTTTTTTTTTCTTTTGTCAGTTCTGAGTGTTGGAAGTTGAGTTTGCCAGGAGAGGAATTGCTCGTGAAGATTCTTGCGATGAGATCTGAAGCCCTGGTTTTGTTTTTCTCCATGAGAATGAGCAAAATGTAAGATCTGAGCAACAGCAGTGGAGTGAAAGTGTCTCATGTACGTTGTTTTCATTGGGAGAAAGAATGTAGAAGAGTCATGGGGTTTGCACTTGCTTTATTTGTATCCATGTAAATAATTATCCCCCCATCCTCCCCGTAGGAATCCAGCATTTCCTGAATGTAGAGGATTTCCAAAACCAGCACTATGTTACTCTCTCTTGTATAAAAAAGCTGCTGCTTCATAAACATATCTAAACCAGTTCTCAAAGTAGCTAGCATGTTTTTTAAAGTGTATTTTGTAATCCGTATCTTTACAACAAAAGCCACTGTGCTTTTTTTGTCTGACCAAATATGCAACAACTTTTGGAATAAGGTTTGTATTTATAAAGGATCAATTCTCGTTTTCTGAATGCCTTACTTTTCTATGCAATTGTTGTTGAGTTGTTGTTGTCCTAAAAAAAAAAGATGTATTTGATAAATTTCCCAAAGACTTCAAAGACAGCTTTAAAGGCTTGAGAAATATGTTTCTAAATATTTCAATCTGACTTTTTTTCCCCTGCATTTCTTTCCAAATTGCTACTTAATAGGGAACAATGATCTGCCAGATGGGACTCGAGAAAATGACTGTCTGAATTTCAAATCTGAAACTGATTCAGATCTTGGTCATTTTTGCACCACTTAAAATCATCTGATGTTCCAGTTGAGCTGCAGTTGTGAGTTTTTGTTGTTTCTGTTCCATTTTCCTGTGCAATAGGAGGAGATGCCACTGCTGCCTCTCGATGGGGTGAATTGTAAAAATCTCCAGAAATCAACTCTTTTCCTCATCCTTTCCATTGCAGTGGTTTCTCACCTGTGGGGCAAGGCTCTGCCATCCCACGTGGAAGGTTGGAATTCTTTATTCATCTCAGTTCACAATGAATCACCCACCTTTTGGAAGGTTTGATAGGAGATTGGCATCTGTGTCTTTAATATCTGCTGCAATTTAACTGCAGGGCTCACAGCTGGGACCAGCTCCTCTAACCACAGCCAGTCAGACCCACTCTGCTCTGTCGAAGGTTTGTTTAAGCCTTTCTCATTGTTTCAGGGGTACAAAAATATAAATTAGTGCTGCACATTGCAATAAACTTCACCTGAAGGTGCTGGTGCTGTAAAAGATGATCTGGACGGCAGAGTGGATACCTGGGGAGAAGGTGGGGCTTGAGTTTCCTTCTGTGACTCCTCGAAGAGCAGCTTTGGGTAGAAAGCTGCAGAAGGACTGAGTCTCAGGAATAAGAAATGTGTTTAAAACCCAGGAGTCCCCAGATGAGCAGGAGTGACCTGCTCTGAGCAGGGGCTGCTGCAGTGTGGTGGCAGCTGGGCACAGAGAGCCTGAGCAGTGCTGGCCTGCCTGGCACCCACATTTTGGTCTGAGTGTGCAATTAGGAACTGATTCCCCCAAATTCCAGCCCTCCCTGCCCCTGCATGTTCAACTAAAGCCATATTTTGAGACACTCGAGTGAGCACTTGTCACTCACATCACCCTGACAGATGTCTTTTGAATCAGATTGCTTGTTCAAAAACCCAACTCTCCCAGCTGAAAAAGGGGTTTTATACCATTCACATTCCTACAACAACGTTGTTAACCTCCAATGTAATGATTTTTTTGCTATCTGTAAAGTATTTTTATATATTGCCTGTACTATGGTAGATTAGCAATAAATGAAAGGGCATCATCTGCTGCAAGAGTGTTTGGTCTGTTCTTAAACACCTTTCCTGCCTTTGAGAAATGAATATCAAGGGCCTGAGTCACCCTCTTGTCTTCTTGTCCCCTTGTCACCCTCCTAAGCACTCAGGAATGGGATGGGAAATGTGGAGCATTTCATCATTGCTGAGCTGCTCTGCTCCCCTCGGGGTCAGGATCCTGCCCAGCTCCTCTGGCTCACACTGAGTCACTCTGAGACTTCTTCACTTCCTCTGTGTGTCTGTTTTCCCTCTTCTAATTTTCTATTCCCACCACCCCAATAAAAAGCCCCAAACCATCCATACCAACAGGTACTGCAGAGCCTTGACCTTAATAAAGCAATAATTTCCATCTCTCTCTATAAATGCCCTTCTGCATCTTTTTTAGAGACTGGGGATGGACTCCATTTCACTGCTTTTCATCTCAATCTTAATTCTGCATTTCTCTACTGGAGACACTAAAAGAGACATTTTCAAACTGCTGTGCTGGAGGGATGCCCAGAGCCCATTATGGCCCGGGGAGAGTCGAGTTTATACAGCCCTCAATTAAAGACATTTACCTTAACAAAATCAATATTATCCTTTGCATTTAAACCCGGAGAATTCAAACCATATTCCGTGCATTTGTTGGCCACAGAGCAAGTGCTTTGCTTTGCTTATTCACCAAATCCTCAGAGCAGGGGCCATGTGGAAGTTCTTAACTCCCAAACCCTGCACAAAGGCTGGGGAGCCTCAGGAACCAGACAGGCTCTGCCAACAAAGGAGCTGTTTCTGGCTGGGAGAGAACATTTTATCCTGAGCAAAGATGTGGCACACAGGATTTCAGCTTTATTCAGCAACAGGAGCACTGAAGTGACTTAACCTGGAAATTCCACAGCTCCACTCTGAGAGCTTGAGCACCTGACCTGATCCTCTGGCTTTCATTTATGTCTTGGGGCCGAATTAAAGGACTGCAGCAGTACCCCAGGTTTTTGCTCTTAACGGGAAATTTCCTGGATTTTGCGGACTTAACTCGCTCTTTTGTAACCCTTCAACACAGCTGACTTTTCCCCCAGTTTTCAGGGTAGCAGCAAGGAAGGAAAATCCCTGTTTCTGATGCACATCTGGGTCTCGTGTGAGCACTCGCGTGCTGCGCTGTGTAAATACCCCATTTACAGCTCCTTTGGCTTTTCTGAAACACAAAGGCAATTTGGGCAATTTAAGGAGCTGCCTTGCAGCTTCAGAGCAGATTCTTTTCTCAGGACATCATCACTGGCTTGCTCAGGTGGCTCAGCTGGGCTGCTCCAGGGGAGCTTCACGGGGAAGAGGAGCCCCCACCCAGCACCATCCTCATCCTCCCCATCCCCAGCACCATCCTCATCCTCCCCATCCCCAT
>VZTZ01009873.1:0-105139 GCA_013400955.1 Drymodes brunneopygia | reverse complement strand
CGCCGCGCTGTCACCCCCGAGTACGCGGCGGCCAACGTGGTGTCGGTGTGCTCGGGGCTGCTGGTGAGCGCGGCCGGACCGGGCGGGGGGCGGCGGGCCCTGCCCTGCCCCGCCCCGGCCCTGCTGAGTGCAGGTCTCCCCGCAGAGCATCGCCGCGGGCATCGTCGCCATCCTGGTGTCGCACAACCTGTCCCGGGCGGCCCTGGTGAGTGTAGGGCTGCGGGGCCGAGCGGGCTGGGGGACCTGGCGCGGCCCTGCCCCGCCGGCAGCCGCTCCCCTGGACCTTGGCCCCGCGGGCTCCTTCCGTGTCGGCGGCGGCTGCCGGTGCTGCAGGTGTCGCCTGTGCCCGGCTCTGCCCCGCCGGCGGCTCCGGGAGGGTGGGAGCAGCGGGTGTACCGTCCTCGGGTAGAAGCGCTTCGGTGGGCGAAGCTGCAGCCGGGTTGGGGGTCCCGCGTGGGCTCTCAGGGTGCGTGGACACGGGGCGGGGTGTGCCGGGCTAGGCTGAGGCCGGGGGCTCCCGGCACTCGGCCAAGCCTGCGTGGGCTGTGTGGGGGTCTCCACGGAGCCCTAGGGAAGGGGCGCCCAGCAGTGCCGAGCTCACAGCGGGTGAAGGATGCGAAAGGTGCGAGAGCCTCATCCGAGGGCAAGGCTGAGCCGTCCTGGAAGAGGCAAGAGATGGTGTGTGCTCCCTTGGGGGAGCAGTTCTGCAGACACATAGGTGCCCGGCCCGAGCGTTTCCCTGAGTTCGTGCCAGTTCCACTCGTATTCTTGCCCCTGCAGCACTGGACCCTGCTGAGCGTATCTCTGCTGAACTGCCTCCTGTCCACTGCCTGCAGCGTGGGGCTGGCGCTGGCCATCGCCCTCACGGTGCATGGCCGGGGCACACACCTGGTCAGGGGCTGCAACAGCTCCGCGCTGCCCGTGGATGCCCGTGCAGCCATTGCGACCAACGACTGTCCCTTCAACACCACGCGCATCTACGTGAGTCTGCAGGGCCGCTGCCCACCCCCGCTCCTCCCATCAGCCTCTTTGCCTCCTCTTTCTTTTCCTTCTGACTCTCCCTCCTGCTTCCCTTCTCTCTCCCTCTCCCCCTTCTTTCCCCCGCTGCCCATACAGGCTCTGCTGAGTGTGTTCAGACAGCCTGGTGCAGTGCCTACGTTCCTCTGACCCCCTGCTCCGCAGGACACAGCCCTGGCCCTCTGGTTCCCCTCCTTGCTGCTGGCAGCCGCAGAAGCCGTGCTCTCGGGCAGGTGCTGTTTGGTGGCTCTGGTCTTCCAGGGCATCGGGCCCTGTGCACACAGCTATGGCAAAGAGCAGGTATGCCCTGTTGAGTGGCCACATCTCCTTGTATTACCCCCACGACTGCTGCCTTTGTGCTGCATTTGGAAGGTGTTGGGTTCTGCTGGGAACAAGGAGGCTGTGCAGCAGTAGGGGGGGATTATGAGTTGGAACCTCTTCTAGCCAGCCTCGGTGCCAGACCAGCACCCCTTTATGGGGAGGTGCAGAGGGACCCTCTTCTTCATCCCCCTGGTAGTGAGGCCTGTTCTTTTCTTGTGAGAACACTCCCCATCACACATCCTTGCCACCCTACACTTTTTGTCTTTTTTTTCTCTCTAGCTGGCCAGGCCAAGTACAGCAATGGAGAGGGCACCCCGTGAGAGGCAGCAGCTCCTGGCAGGACTTGCTGAGTCTCGTGCGTAGCTGGAGCGGTGAGTGCACCACGTGGGTATGGGGGGAGCAGGCCCTGCCATCAAGAGGGCCCATGTCCACACCAACCCTCCAAAGCACCTCTTCCTAAGAACATGGGCAGAGGAGTCAGTGTGATGCGGGGCACTGCAGCAGAGCCTGGCGCTGACATTTGCTCCTTCACTGCCAGGTGGTGCTGCAGGAGTGCCGTGATCCAGCAAGGCGGGGACAAGGTGATGTCACACCTTCTGCAGTGTCAGTGTGTGTAAGGTGGGCTGCAGGGGTGAGGGGTGTGCCTTCCCCCCTCCCCCCAGCTCCACCACCCCACCTAGGACAGACCCTGCAGGTCAGCAGATGCCATGGGCCCCAGGTGCTCTCCCATCCTCTCCCCAGGCTGCCAGGTCCTTCCTGGTGTGCTGAAAGCTCCGTTGGTTTCTGTCAGCAGTGCCAGGGGTGGGTAGAGGTGCTGAGGCCCAAGTCCTGGTGCCATTGCAGGCATGTCAGCTGGCTGTGCCTGTGCTCAGGCCTATCAGGGAACAGAAGGGCAAGAATCCTTGTCATGTGGATCTCTAGTTTTCTTGAATAAATAAACTTTTCCTTTCTGCACTGGCTGTTCTGAGTGGCTCTGCCAGGTGAGTGCCAGTTGGGAGTGAGGCCTGCCAAGGGAAGGAGAGTGCAGCTACTCTGTGAGCCCATCTCTGTGCTTGCCACTCCCCAGGCACAGGAATGTGGTCCCAGTGTGACAGTGACCTGTGGATGTGGGAGTTGAGACACATGTACAGGGTTTTCAGCCCTGTGCCCAGCAGCTGCAAGTGTTCTGGGCTCAGCATCCCCTGGCAAACAGGAGCACTGCAGGGTTGAGATAACATGTTTATTGGATGTGGAAGGTGCTGAGGAACAGGCCTGAAAGCTGCCACAGTCCTGCTCACTGGAATGAGAAACTGGTGCTTGGGAGTCCCCCACACCACCGTCGAAGGAACTCGATCACATCCTGGCCCGCAGGGCTGTGGGATGTCTGCAGAAAGAGAGAGGCCTTGGCACTGGAAGGGGGCACCCCTGTCCCCCCTGCCTGAAGGTACCCCGTGGGCTGGCAGGACTGGGTCTGTTAATCCCCAGAGGGCAACACTTGCCAGGAGAGTGCAATGGACTGTCCTGGGACAATGACTCACCCAGAAGGATGCTGTACTGTCAGCATGAGGGGCTGAACCCCACCCACAGCCTGTTTTCCTGCCTGTGGGGGTCTGGCTCACCTTGACAGCCATCATGAACTTGTACCACACGTCCTTCTTCGCTTCTCGGCCTGGCCTCAACTCGATCTTGTTTCTTAGCACTGGGTACCCTGGGCACAGAGTGACACATTCAGAACAAGCTGAGCCCCATAGCGGGCCCCCACTTGGTGCACCTCTTCCCCATGCTGTGGCTGGGGCTGCCCCAACAGCAGTGTGCTGGGGGGAATAATGCTGCCTTGGTCTCTAGGAGACCAACATGAAGAAGGGGTGCCCAAAGTGGTGGGGTCAAATGAAGGCTGAACTGCCCTTGGGCAATGACACCCAAATGAGTAGGTCCAACGATGGCACCCAGCTTCTGACTTTTGGAGCCAGAGCCCTGCTCCCCCTTCTCTGACCCTTTTTAAGTCCTGCAACTGCAGAGCAGGGTCAGGTGCTGCCCATTCACGACTGACTGTGCTGGCGAGCCTGGAGTCCCTAGGCAGAGCTGTGCCAGCCTGAGCCATCACTGAATCACAGAGTGCCTGAGGTCAGAATTGCTCTGGGGCCTGTCTGGTTCAACTCCCTGCTCAGGCAGGGCCACCCCAGCCCAGGGCTGTGTCCAGACAGCTTCTGACTGTCTCTAAGGACGGCGATCTCACAACTTCTGTGCAACCTGTTCCAGTGCTCACTCACCCCCGCAGTAAAAAAGAGCCCTATCTCCTCCAGCAGAGCTGGTGCCACACAGTGTCTCCACTCGCCTTACAGCACATCCCAGACCTCCTTGCAGGCCTACCCTGCAGCATGTTCCCACTCCCTGCAGGGCACGGCCATCTCTTGTCTGAGGGAGCTGGCCTGGAGCTTACCTGTCAGCACACAGGGCAGGGAGAGCACCCCGGTGTCTGCTGCTACCAGAGAGGCCTCGTAGGTGTCGCGCTCATCCTGCGGCAGCACCTGCTCCAGTCGCTGGTCCATGGACATGGTCAGCACCCAGTCCCTCACCTCCTCCCGCTGCTCCTCCTGTGGGCAAAGGCCAGTGCATGGCCTGGAATTGGGATGCTGCAGCCCCACTGCAGCAGGGAGCACATGGGAGAGCAGGACATGGGCGTGCATGGTGTGCCCACAAACATTCATGTGCATGGAGCACTGTGGTGGTTGAATGTACGTGTGTATTTTGGGGAGCATGAGAGAGAGTGTGTGTGTGTATACTCAGGTATGTGCCTGTGTGTGTGCATGCTTGCAGTGGGTGGACAGACAGAAGGTGGCAGATCTGAGTCCGTTTTCATCCCCTGCAGTCTCTGCAATCCCAGCCTCACCCTGATCCCGGTTCAGAGGGCCCTGAAGCAGCATCACTGGTCACAGGAGCTGAAGAAGATAGGTGACACTCACAGGCACGTGCTGATGGTCTGGAAGAGGCACTTCAAAGGGAATGTCTGTCCTCTGAAAATCTGAATGGTCCAAGGAATCCAGGTTCCCTTCTTCAATCGCCTAAGAAAGAAGAGGTAGAGCACTGGGCAATGCCAGTCCTGGAGCTCACAGTGCAATTCATGGTGAAGATGCCCCTGTCTGTTTGTGCTGTGGTGACCAGGCCCTCCTATGAGCACACTCTGCAGTGTCTCTCAGACACTGCCCTGTTCAGGTGGCCTCAAAGAACAGGAAGATGTAATCAGGGGATTTTCTTTTCCCCCAGCAGCTGCTGACAGCACTTGGGAGTCTGGCACAGTGAGGTCTGTCAGCTCCCTTGGATTTAGTGTTTGTGACCTGAGTCTTGTATCACAGTGGCCAAAGCACTGGGCCATGGCCTCCACCTCCCAAGTGATTTTTCTTTTGCAACAACTTGAGTGAGATCACCCTGAAAGCTGTAATAACATTTGCAGCCATGATAATTTCAGGCCTAAATTGTCAGGCCAATGTGCTCTTTGCTGCCATGTGGCATTGGCACACCCAGGGTGACTTGGCCAGGGCTGTGCAGGTGCTCTGCATGGCAGGTACTCCCACAGGTGCCCACTGCTCTCCAGGCACACACTGAGTGGGGTTCAGGGGCTCTCTCCATCAGTACAAGCTCCAATGTGCTGCCATGCAGGGGCCTCAGGTGTGCCCTGGCCAGGCTGGGGGTCTGTGCTGGCCCTACAGCCCACTGTCATTTCAGAGAGCCAGCCCTCCCCCCACAGCCCACACTCACATCTGAGAGGTCCAGGAAGTGGTTCAGGAAGACAAATGCCATGTTCTCCCAGCTGACTGCCTGGTACAGAAAGGAATCCTGAGTGAGGCTGGGCAGCTCATCCTCACTGCCAGCTCTTCTCCCAGAGCCATGGCTGGGAACAGTGTGGCTCTGTTTATGCCACAGTGTCCTGCCTGCAGCCCAGGGAATGCACAAGGAGACTGCACATTCCAGCTCATCATCCCCAAAGACTGGATCCCTTGGACAACCAGCTCACCACCACAGGCTGTCCCACAAAAAATGGAGACAAGCATTACAACCAGGCGGGATGGGGCCTGGAGCAGCCTGAGCTAGTGGAAAGTGTCCTTGCCCATGACAGGGGATGAACAAGATCAACTTTAAGGTCTCTTCCCACCTAAAGCATTCCATGATTCTATTATTGCACAGCCAGGTCCAGGCAGTGAGGACAAGCTGCTATCCTTGCCATGAGTCACAACTCCTGGGCAGACTGTCAGACACTTGGGTGATGCAGAGCAGAGCTGAGCAGTCTCACATCGACACTGACAGAGCCATAATATGGTCTCTGTCCACCCCTGAGTCTGTAGGTCCCATTGTTCACTGGCTGAGGTTTGGCCAGCTGCTTGAGGAACAGCCTCCAGTGGCAGAGTCCAGGAGCCAAGGGATGATTTGGGAAGATAAAGTCAAGAATCCCTGAGCCCAGGGTGCCCTACATCCTTCTCTGTTCCAGTGGCAGGCAGCTCTTACCTTGGCAGCCATCCCAGCCTCATAGAAAGCCTTGTCTGCAGGGAGCAGATCTGTGTGGCGCAGCAGGGAGATGGACAGCTGGGCAGCCACGGTGTCCTGCCAACACAGAGGACAGCAAAGCCACAATTCAGCACAGAAAAACAGGTTGGAAGGAATCTCATGAGGCCACCCCAGACTTACAGCAAGGACTCTGCACCCACACATGCCCTATGGATAAAAATGGTCAAAAACTTCAGTCCTGACCCTAAGTTCCCTCACTACAGAACACATGGGACTATGACATGAGGGTGAAATTATTCTGCTTTATAGGCCTTGCTATTTTTCACTAGAGGCCACACCAAAACATCCCCCATTTGAGTCACAGAACAGGTGACATTGGAAGGCATTGCTGGCAGTTCCCAAATCCTGTCCCTAGCCCCAGTCAAAGCATGCTACAGCAGGTTCAGGAACATGCTTGATCATGCTTGATCATCTCAAGGAATGGAGACTCTCCAACCTCTCCAAGAAACCCATTCCAGCCACAGTCTCAGTAAGTTTTTTCTCGTATTCAGTTATGTAAGAATTTTGAAGCAGGGGTGAGGAATTGAAGGTTAGTTTCACTTTTCTGCTGCCAGATACCCTTCGTCACACCAGAACTGTTCAGGCCACCCCTCCTTCATGGTCCCAAATAGACTGTCCAGCACTTTGACATTCCACAGCTGTGGAGATCTGCACAGGTTTCCAAGACATCAGACTTGGCTCTTGCTGTGTGACATGTTTATGGACCCCCAACATCCACACACACAGCCATGGGGAATCCCCAGTCTCCCCTGTGGCTTTCACTGGGGTCCTTCCTTTTCACAGCCTTCTCCATCACAACTCCAGTCCCACATCCATCCAGAGCTCTGGACCAATTCCACAATCCCACATGGATCAAGACTTCAGCAGGGAGGCCAAGAACAAATCCCAGTGCACATAAGACTCCAAAATACTTACAGGGCCTTGTGATGCCCCCACAAACTTCCACGAGCTCCCAAAGATCCCCAAGAGGCCCAGCACACAGGACCAGTACTTGCCAAAGCCCTGGACAGATTATTTGCTCTGAAGACCATGTGTGAAGCCCAGCAGCTCTTGGAGCCCAGGAGAGCAGAGAGGAAGCCATCCCTCTTGTGGGAAGACCAGATTTTTTCTGATCTTGAATTTTCTACTGGTACCTCTGCTCTCACAAGTCATGCCAAGCACATGGATCAACTCCTCCCCTGATTTACAGCTCAGCCACAGTGGCTGGGGCAGTACTCATGATAAGCAGAGATCATCTACAGTTCCACGTGCTAGTGGTGGGCTCACAGATTATTGCAACCCCATTCTCATGTATCCATGATGTGTGATTTGTGAAGTGCAATAGTAACCTATGAATAGCCCTGAACCTGCACATCCCCACGGGGTTCCCTGCTCTGAGTGGTGACCTGGTGGAGGAGGTTCAAGCCTCACCAGCTGCTTGAGGCCCTGTGCGGCGGAGCGGGTGGCGCAGTAGTGGGAGATCAGCAGCATCCTCTCAAACCCCTCATGTGCTGCAGTGTTTGCCTCGCTGGACTTCACTAAGTTTTCACACTGAGAAGAGAAAAGGAGAAGAACTGAGAGCAGGAGGGCACTCTTCATCCACATGAGACCAGGGAACTAAGAAGAAAGAAGGGTCTGAAATATCCAGACACCTCTGGGAATGAACAAGGGCTGGGCCTTGGGTGCTCTGGGTCTGAAAGGTGCTGAAGGAAGAAGGCTGTGGGAGCCAGGGAGGGTCACCAGAACTGCAACAATAGCCAGCACTGGAAGCAGGGGTGAGTCTGGATGGATAATGGGAGGACCTTTTGATTTTGCTTATGCTCAAAGTAGGTATTCGTGAGACAGAAACAGATAAGGCAACCATGGGCTCTGGCTGAGGTGTTCTGGACAGGAATGAGGAGCAGAAGACTCTAAGCATCCGTGGGGAGATGGGGAGGTCTCATATTTTCCAGCCTCAGAGGCTCTGTGCTTTTGCTGTGCAAGCTGCTGGATATGGGTGTAGGACGAGAAGAGGACATGTCACGATAGCTCCCATGTCACAGTGACACAAGGAGCTCTGCAAGTGCCAACGTCCAGACCCACGCCCAGGATTTGGCCCTGGGACTACAGGGTCTCCTTCTCCTCTGTCTTCTCTTGCTCAGCTACATCCACTTCACAGGATCCCGTTTTCCTACTGTCCACACTGCCAACTCTTTACCCTGAGCTTATGTTCTAAAAACACTGCCCATGTCACCTGGCCAGAGACTGGTTCTTCCTGCTCAGTCAAGACCTTCCCAGGGGCTGGAGCTGAACAGGCAGTGGGGGCCATGGCCACACTTACCAGACCAAGGAGCATATCCCGCAGGCCAGCCCAGCTGGAGTATGCCTCAGCACAGTTCATGCCAGAGGCATTCACCATTTCTACAAAGAGACGCTTATAAATGTTGAAATTCTGCAACAAAAAGGAGAGAAGTGTGGAAGGAGACAGATGGGGAGTCAGCAGACTCTAGAGCTCTCCTGCTGCCAAGCACAGACCAAGACAGGGAAACAGGAAAGGAGGGAAGGATGCTTCCTGCAGTCAATGCTCTCAGAGGGGCAAATGGTCCCTTTCATTCTGAACTTGGTGCTCAAGGTGTTCAAAAGAAACACAAACACTCAGCTTCCCCTGCTCCTTCCTGTGGAGAACACGCCAGGAGATTTCCTTCAGCCCTCTGGAAGAATCCACTGCAGGGCTGGACATGCTGAACACCAGGCAATCCCCGTGCTGGCTGGGAGCCTGACTCATGCTGCCAGCTCGTGGGACAGCTCCCCCATTACCTGTGGGTTGGCAGGTGCTCCGTGGTGCAGGTACAGGCGCAGGGCCTTGTCCCAGCTGCCCTCACAGATCAGCTGTGTCGCGTACAGAGCCACGTACTTGTGCAGGACTTTGTAGCTCTGCAGAAGACACGTGGAAAGCAGCAGCATGAGACTCATGAAATGAAGACTCGCCACTTGGTGGGGATGGATTCAGCCATGTGTGCACAACCCCACACACCTGAGTCCCAAAGGGTGAAACAGGTAATCAGAGCCACACTGCCCTAAGCACACCCGAGTTTTGATTTGGGCCCTACTGACACCTTTATTTTGGCTAGCTGATGCTGTGCTGATCCTCCACACATGCAAATACAGCTGTTTTCCAGCTGTTCACCACTTACCAAAGGAATACTGCCAAAACATCTGAAGAATGCAGCACCTCTACTGTGTGTCAACAAGGCTACCAACAGTAAGGCAGCCGTTAGTCTAACAAAGCAAAGTAACTAAAACCCTGGGTGGAGTGAAGATGTTTGTAATTTACAAAGCTGCTCTAGTCCATTATCCACATGCTGTTACAGCTCCAGGACTGTAGACCCTCTTGGAGTGCTGCTCATACCTGTGCTGACCCCATAGACACTGCTGAGGACTGCTGTCTGCCTCACAGGGAGGAAAGAACTGTTTCACACATGTATAAATATAGTAATGAAAGGAAGAAAATGGCAAAAAAAGTGCAATCCTGTTAAAAACTGAGCAATGAAAGCAAGTACATTATGCAGAAGAAAGACCAGTGTCCCAGTAGATGTCTGGAACTCGAACACCCAGATGGGGTTCTGGTGAAGCACCATTCAGTATAGCCTGGGATAAAGATTAAGTCTGGTTTGTGACCTGTTTTGATAAATGTAACATTTTTGCTGTATAATCACTGTAGAACAACTGAGTCAAAGTGATTACATTCTGCACTGGTTATGGAAAAGGGTCATGCTAATGTTCTCTTAGAGGCACGAGCACACACCAAGATCCTCTTAGACTCAATGTGGCCTTGTGATGCCCAACACAATAAACTGACTGAGTCTTTCCCATTAAATGGAGTGTGCAGTCATTCTCTGTGGCTTCTGATAAACAGATTACCAGTAGGGGAGCCTCCCAAGAGAACAATGACTACAACAGAAACCATCTGTACCACAGAGAAGCCCAAGTCTAAGAGACATCAAGTTCACTCTAGTAGAACCCAAACTTAGGTTACTGGAATCAAAGTTCTAAAACCACAGTCCCAGACATTCCCTGTGCTTTTCCAAGGCTTCAGTGCTGGTGTGAGTAATAAGTTGTGGTGTCCCCACTACCCTGCAGACACTGCTGCCAAGGCTGCCCTGTTACTCAATCTGAACCAATACCTCAATCCAAGGAACTGCCTACCCTTGGTCACCTTGATTATCAACAACCATTGAACCAATAACTATTCAATAACCAATCACCCATCAACAACCACTGAATACAAACCATCCCTCAAAGTACATCCTGGTAATCAAGAGCTTTTTTCTGTTGCTGCCTTGAAAGAGCACTGTACAACAGTTTCATTTTGCTTTTCTCCATTTTTATTACTCTGCTGAGGTACTTTTGTTAATTTCAAGTCAGTAAAACTGAAAAAATGTCAAATTTGCTTTCCTGACAAGGATATCTCATTCTGACTGATACCACCGCTCTCAACAACACAGAGAAAGAAAGTTTTCTTCTACAAATCCCTGTTTCCATGGTACCAATTACTTCCAGCCCAAACAACTCATTTAACTTCTTCCAATGCTCCATTAATCACAACATTTAAACTCAATATGCTTCCAGGTTCTAATACTTCCCCACTCAGCCTGACTGGCCACAATGGGGACAGTGGTGTGGTGCTTCCTGAGCCCCTGCAGTGGCTCTCCATGCTGCCCACCCTCTCCAGAGTGCCAGGACCTCAGGTCTGTCCTTGAGGCCTCACACAAGCACTCACCTGCTTAGCTGCGACCTCCAGGCACTTTTCCCACTGCTCCTGCTTTGCATATATATCCAGAGCTGCCATGACATCAATTCCCACCAGCTGAGGATGGAAACAGCCATAAATTCACTGTGCAGGCCAGGCCTCCTACTCACACCCATGCAGGCATCAGGTCACCCATGTCTTTTTTCCCAGACACACAGTCTCTTCTCCTCCATGGCATGAAATCAGAGCCCATGTGACCCATCTCCCACTGCAAGGGACCTGGCCAGGCTGAAGAGGGTGGCCTGTGTGAACCTTATGAAGGTCAACAAGGCCCACTGACAAGTGCTGCACCCCATGCACAGATGCAGCCTGGGAGAACGGATGGAGAGCAGCCCAGAGGAGGACTTGGGGGTGTTGGTGGACAACAAATTGGACACAACCCAGCAATGTGTGCTTGGAGCAACCCAGTCTAGTGGAAAGTGTCCCTGCTCAAAGCAGGAGGTGGAATAAGATGAACTTGAGATAAGCTTTAAGGTCCTTTCCCACCCAAACCCTTCTATGATTTTGCAGTCTGGCATGCAGTAGCCAAGGCTCACAGGCACATACAGACTTCTCACTCATCCTTATAGTCAGGCAAAAGGCCCTTGAGAAAGGCCCCAGGGACCTGCACAGGTCCTGACATCACCCCCTGGCCTGCAGGACATCCCAAATACATACCGAATCCACCTTTCCTTGTTTCTTTAAATACTCCTTATAACGCTGGTCCACGTACTCCTCTGACCTGTGGGTAGAAAGAATCCCAAAAGGCAGCAAGACTCGTGTCTTGCATCAGTGCAGAGGTTGGATTCAACCTTGGAACTAGAAGACTTCCAGCTGTGCCATGTCTTGCTAGCAGGCTGCTGGTGCACAGATGGATGGGGAAGGAAAAGGTCTAAGCAGCTCTTTGCAATATAATATGTGGGGAGAATGAGGGATCACAGAGCTTTCAGAGGGAAGTGCATGCACAGAATTATGGCAAGGGAAAGGGAGATACAGATAGGCATGAAACAAAAGGGGAAAATAATTTCTGTGGGATGTGTGGCAATAAAAAAAGTGTCAGAATTTTGAATGGCTTGGGAAGGGTAACTGGAGAAAGTACCCTGTCAAGTCTGGGAAGGCCCCTGTGGGGAGAATCCAGGAAAACTAGGGGCAACAGGACAGGACAAGGGATCATCTGGGGGTGGAGGGGGAACAAGAAGGGTATAGTTTGCAAAGTTCAGGACATACTTGGGGTCAAACTCCTTGGCCATGTGCTTGGCTTTGCTCCACTCCTCCCCTTCAATTAAGGCATCAATAGCTTCTCGGATGAGGTCCAAGTTTAGGTAGAGCTCAGCTGCCTGCAGGGCCAGAGACAGGTCCATGGGAGACAAAACCCCATGGGTTCCCTGTATCCCAGACTGAAGCTGGTGCTGAATCATCACACAGACAAAACACAAAGTCTCTTCCCAAAAGATAAGCCTCTCCTCTGCTTCCTGCCTCCTCCCAAGGCCTGGCTCTCTTACACTATTCTAGGACTTGATTAATTCCCTCTTTCATCCTCCTTGAAGGCTCTGCACAACCTAACTCTAGATAAGGCCATCCATCCACCCATAACCCCAGGATGTGACTTGACCTCCTTCCCTTGGATAGAGCTCTCCCTTCCAATGTCACTACTTCCTTAGCAGTCTGGGGGCAGGAGCCAGCCCTCACCATGCTGTATTTCTTCATGGCCACCAGCTGAGGAGCCACAGTGCGTGTCACCTCCACACTCTGTGACTGATCCAAGAATTTCATGGCCAACTCAGCAGCCTGTGAAAAGAAATTGTGAGAAGCTCAATTGATAAAAATGGTGGGAGAGTGGGATGAAGCTGGGAAGTGCTCAGTCCCAGCCAAAAGACTGACAGATGGAAGCACTTGAACAATGGGGGAAGAGGAGAAATGGCAGCCTGTTCTGACAAGTCAGAGGAGCAAAGCTGAGCTACTTTCACACACGGGAGAAGATCAGACAAGGACATATTTGTTGTTGAAGTTGGTACAAGGACATGAGTGTGAGTGAGAAGTATGAGCAAGAACACAACACAAAGGCTGGTGGCACAAGAGCACAAGAAGGTGCTCCTCTAGCAAGGGCTGAGTCATCAAGTGCAGCTCATCAGTGCAGGGAGCTGTGGGCACATAGACACAGGCCTGCCACAGACAGTGGTGCCAGAGCAAAGGAGGCAGCACCGTGCAGGACAAGCATAGCCTGTCATGGCTCAAAAGAACAGCTATGAAGGCTTTCAGCCCTGCAGTCACTGCAGCCTGCAGGCTCTCCTGTGCCCCACAGTTACAGGGATCTCTGAGGTGCAATCAGGTTGTGGAAGAGCTTCCAGGCAGAAGAGCAGGTGAAGGGAATCACAGCCCCATAGTGATGGTACCTTCAGTAAGCACTTCTCCACCAGGACACTGTTGCTGGGATCCTGCACCTTCAGGTAGCACTCCACTGCCCTGGCGTGCTCCCCAGCCTGCTCCCACTCCCGTGCCTGCTCCAGCAGCCCTTCAGTTCCGCTGCAGGGAGGAATGCAGGCTGTGAGCAGGACTGGGATGCTGCCAGAGAGCCTGTAGACAGTGTGTAAAGTGTGGGCAGGGAGGTGCACAGAACAGGAAAGCAGGGACCTCAGACAGAGCAGAGCATGTGACAGAGAACATGAATAGTGCTGAGGAGATAACTGACCAAAGACCCTGGGGAGATGCAATGGCAGTACAGGAGACCATGGAGATTTTAAGTGCAGCAAGAAGCCATCTTGGGGAGACCTTGGATGGCAGAGCAATAAGGAAGGATGATAGGAAACCTATGCAGTAAGAAGTCCAGAGTCCTCAAGAAGGAAACAAGTGGGTGTCAGGGATCCCACCAGGCTGTCCCTGTAAGGCATCAGCATAATGGCCATGGGGAAGAGCTTACGGGCTATTCCCTGCAGCCTGACCACAGCACTCTGTACCTGGAGCCTTTCTTGCCAGCCTCTCTGCCACACTCCTCCTGCAGCTCTCCCAGTCGACTGGGCATGTACTCCCTGCAGATCCGCAGGGCCTCGCTCCACATGCCAGCCTCCTGCACGGGCACAGTGGGGAGAAGTTTTCATCAGTTCACCAGGATCACCCACACTGCTGCCATCACGGAACGCATCTATCCCCTCATGCCATCTTGCCAGAGAAGAAACAACCACAGTAGCACCACCCAATTCTTTCCTTCCCTAAAAGGGCACCTATATCCATCCCCTTGCCTTAACTACCTCAGGGGAACATGCTCATCCATTCCAGCTACCTCAGTGGAACAGGCACTTAAGTGTGTGCTACCCCGAGGATCACCCATATTCTGGCAGGATACAACCATGAGATCGTGAAGCTATGATGTGAAATCCACTGGTTCAGTCTTCAGGCCAGAATTATTTCTTCTAGAAACCCTGAATAAATGGTTTCTCTTTGGCTACTAAGCTGACAGGGGGAGCTAGGAATTTCACTCCTTCATCTAAACTGGGTTCTTGTGCAGTGATGAAGGCAATGATGTTGCTACAGACTGCACTCACCTTATAGTACTTTATGGCCAGCTCAGGTCTCTGTGCTCGCAGGAGAAAGGCCTCTGCCTTCTGGAACTCTCTCTGATCAAAGGCAAACTGTGCCTGTCCCACAAGCACATCAGCCACGCTGTCTGGGTCATGAGCCTCAGCCACACGCTGTGCAGCATCCCAGTTCTGGTTATGCACAAACCTGGGGGGATGAGATGTAACAGGGACATGACATGTAACAACAGTGATGACAAGGAGCAGCCCGGTGCTGGAGAGGCAACCAGGCTGGCATTGCATGGAGAGAGCAGACGAAGCAGGCCAGGATCTGGAGGACACATACATCAGCACAGCTTCCTTGGGCTTCCCAGCTTTAATGAATTCTCCTTCAGCCTCTTCAAATTTGCCCTAGAAGAGAGAAAGTGATTTGATTTGCACACCTTCCTGCTGTGGTATCATCACATGACCTCCTCAGCTTACTGCAAGGCAAGGATGATTCATGAAATAAAGGTGTGCAGTGACTGCAGCCAGAACTGTGACCACTGCAGCAGCCCAGGGACAACTGCTCAGTTACCTGAGGTACCAGAGAACTTACACCTATTCCAGGGGGAAAATTACCTCATCTTCTAGGAACATGGCATACTTTAAGTGGATGTCTGGTATCTTCTGCTTCATGGAGAGGCGGGCCAGTTCAAAAGCAAATTCAAAGACCCTGCAATGAAAGAGAGAAAGACTCTGTGCTGTGAGAGTATGCCTTCATCAAGAACAAGACATCAAGTAGAGCACAAGACACTGGGAGAGAAGAGAGGAGAATACAGGGGATCTCAAGTGAATCAGCACTGCCCATTCCTCCTGCTCCTGACCAGGAGCTTTCAGAGTCCCCACTAAGGAAATTTGGCTCCTTCACACCTGCAGTTAGAGGCCAAGGCAGGAGCTGAGAGATGTGGGAGCCTCAGGAAGAGCAGTAATGAATGGCCACACAGGCACACACTTGGCCAGTTGCAGAGCAGGGCCAAAGCATTGGTGGCAGTACTTATGGTGTCATGAGGAGTATCTCCTCTCATGCTCAGAGGCTCTCACAAGCCTTCCCCTGCAGAGGTTAAGGGAGAAACTGCATTTGCCTGCCCAGCTCGGACTTGGCATTCGAGAGACTGACACAAAGATGGAAGTGGGCTGTGTCAAGGACATGGAAGGCTTGTTTGAAGTATGGTGGGATGGGAAGACATGATTTTCTGGACCTGCAGCTACCACACACCCACAGTTCCCTTGGCCCACCCACTTTTTAGGCAGTGGGGAGTGAAGTGTTGGGCGGAGGCCCCTGCATACCCACTGTCTGTTGCATGGTCAATGGCCATCTCCAGAAGCCCAAATTTGCTGAGGAGTTTCACAGCTGCCTCTCCACCCAGGCTCTTTGCCCACAGATAGGCCACATGCTTATGGGAGTTTGCACCCCCGTGTGCCTTGGCCACCTGTCCAAAGAAAAGGAAGTGGAAGAACCCAGTGTATCTGTTTCACCCCTCTCACGTGTTGTCTGCCAGCACAAGGGAGTGCCAAAACCATCTGTTCCCTCCCAAGGAAACCTTCCATGACCACCAGACAGGGAGAGTAAGACAAAGGCATATATGGTGGAGCGGAATAGCTGCTGCCTCAGCACAGCCCACAGCACTTTTTGGACAGCAGAACTGACCCCAGAATTCCATGGCCACACTGAGGAGAGCAGTGCCTGGTGGGGCTGTGGCCAGAGCAACAACTCTGAGGTACAACAGGATGCAGTGATCAGGGGTACAGAAGTGCCTGGAGGAAGGCAGCACAGCAGAAAGGCCAAGGGTCAAACCCTGATTTTGGACTGCAGTGCTGCAGAGTGGGAAGCCCACAGGGCTCCCGGGCTGGGGCATTTCTGAGGCTGGGTAGTGTACACCAAATATTCTCATCTTGCAGTGAACAGAGACAAAGCATTCCCACCAGGATCCCACAGCCAGAGCCTGACCCCTGCACAGGTGGGGAGCTGTGAATGATTATTACCCTGTATGCTTCTTCCCACATGTCATTCACTCTGTACATGTTCACTGTGGTCTTCCAGTCTTTGGCTTCCAGGTAGTGGTACTCAGCCTCCTGCAAGCGCCCCTCTGCCTCCAGCTCCTGCAGTCAGAGGCAGTGAGATAGTGACACCTGTGGTGCTGCATTCCCCTCCTCCTTTCCAGGCTGCAGTGTGAGCTGAGAAATGCTTGTTAGGCCTTGGCCTTGAAAACAGCATCTGGGCTCAGCTCTTTCTGAGCTTATCAGAAATACTGCCTGCTCCCAGGAACTGCTAACAAACTCCTGTTTTCCTTATGACCAGCCTTGGAAAATATTTCTCTGGCCTGAATGGCGTAACATTCCTGTTCTCATACTTTCAGAGAAAGTGCCAACCCAAACTCTGGGCAGGATGAACCATTGTTATGACTGAAGCCCACTCTCTTGTGACCCTCTAAAGAGCGGTCCAAAAGGAGACCCTTTGAGCTCTCCTGGAATCACAGTGGGCTGCGACCAGCAATCTCCCTCTGGGAGAGGACACTTCCCAGAGTTTGCTATACCTGGAGGATTGCCAAAACACAACATGTCCTGGGCCGATATCCTCACTCCTTGAGCCCGATCCTTCGCCCGTCGGGAGATGCAAAGGCATCCTAAGCAAGGATTTCTGTGACCTCTGAGGGGAATTTTTCACAGGTACCTTGCTTGCACTGTTTCTGTCTGGGTGCATGTCCCTGTGCATGTGCTAGAGCAAATCTGAGAGAAATATTGCTTTCTCAGATGTTAAAGCATCTTGAGTATCTAAGTAAGTTAGGTCTGTAAGTAAGATTACGTTATAAACTTACTTAAATGCTGCTAAGTACTGTTCTTTTGCTAAGTTGTTAAATATAAGTTATAAGCTAAATGTTGCTAAGTGTTACTCTTCTGCTAAGTTGCTAAGTGTAACTTTGAAGTTATAAGTTAGGCTAAATGCTGTTAAGTGTTATTCCACTGCTAGATTGTTAAGGTTAAGCTGTAAATTATGTTAGGTACCAAGTTAAATGTTTTCCTATGTTAAAATGTTAGGCTTCAGGTGTAAGTTAAGTTAAAGTACTGTTAAGTTTGAGTGCTATTAAGCTTTTAGGCCGTATTCTTTTTTATCCTTGTCCGCACTGTCTTTTGTCACACACACCTAAACACACTCCCGTAGATAGTTCTCAGTTCATTTCTGTTTTGATTGCCTGGATTTTGTTTGGTTTTGTTGTTGCTTGTTTTTCCTTGTTGTGCCTTACCTGTCCTGTAAGTAGTAGACTGAATCTTGACAATGAACTTGTTGTACTTTGTCGCTTAATATTAAACCTGACTTCTGCTCATACCCCTGCCACTAATTTTTTAAGCAATCTCAAACACTCGTTCGTAACAACAATCTTGCCCCTGGTTGGTCTAGCTGATCTCCTGCCATGAGATGCACTCACCTTGCCCAGGTGCAGATGAGTATCTCCAAGTAAGTCTTTGTGGTACTTGGCTACTAGGCAAACCATCTCATCATACATCTTACACTTCTTGTACATGGTGATGGCCAAATCGGGTTCATTCACAGTGATGTACAGCCTGGGAACACAAGCACATCCAAACGGCTCAGCCAAGGACATGACCGGTCCCTGAAATCTTTCCACATCCTGAAATATCAGCTTTAGTTCTCCGTGTGTGGAGAAAGTTCTTCCGACCATTCCAAACCCCCGTCTCAAATTCTAGTCCTAATCCAGGAAAGGGCTCCTCCTCACTACAGCCAATTTTTCAGGGTTCAGTCATGGACTGGTACCAGTACTGAAAAAAACTCACCTCTCTGCTTCTTTGTACTTGCCCTGTCTCTCCATCTCCTGGGCCTGGGTTATGTACAGCACAGTCACATCCTCCTGGCTCATACACTTGAGTGCCAGCTGCCAAAAGGAACACACAGGGGAGAAAACGAACAGCAATTTCCTGACACATGGCAGTGAAGGAGAAGGCGAAAACCAATTTCCTTCCCATGTGAGAAACAGGTATTCGTGCTATATGGTCTGCAAAGAATGGGCAGTCACTTGTCACTGTCACAAAGCACACAGGACCAGCTCTAGGAGAGGGCCATTCGTGCCAGAGGGGCACCCACATGGGGCTGTGAGAGAGCGAAGGACACAGTCAGGATGTGAATACTGGGAACAAATTTCTTGCTGGCTACTGGGTGGCCCCACATGCAGATTTGGGAAGAGTACTGCTTGGTCAGGTATTGGTGCACAAGGCACCACCACCTCCTGACAGAAGACTCATCTCACCAAGTGGGGTGAGGTTTGCAGAAGCTTTGACTTCTGACTCTACCTTGTGAGCCTGTTCCCAGAGCCCGGCCTGCGTGTACATGTCGATGGCATCCTTGGTCTGGCCTCCTTTGATGTATAGCTCCTCTGCAACCTGCCAGGAAAAGACCACACTCAGTATGTCCAAGGGACACCCAGAGCAGTGGTGATTATGGTCTGTGGCCTCACCTGATACTCCTGTAAAGCTGCATAATGCTGGGCAATCTTGAGGTAATATTTGGCTGCTGTTTGTTTGTCCTGCAAGTCCAAAATGTAGATGGCCTTCTTCCACTGCCGGGCTCCCAAAGCTGCCTCAATGGCCTTAATTGAGCACCTAGCACCAAATCCATCAGTCTTTAGAGCCAGGCAGCAGGTATCTCCTCCAGCTATGCTAGGCCAGGGAGACCAGAGTGCTCTGCTGCTTGATTCAGCTTCCTGAGTTAGAGCAGCATAAAGGAGCTGAATAACTGGCAACGCTAAGGGGGATGAAAGAGCTGAGACAGCAGGGAAGAGCAATCAGCACTGTAAGACCTTGGGAGAGATGTGGGAAGGCATCAATGGCTGGGGCACACAAGTAACCAGGGCACTGCTGAGCAGGGTAGTGCGGGTTCACTCAGGCAAACCCCCTGCTGATAGAGGCAAAGGTATCACCTTCATACCCTGCCAGTGCCCTGCTGCTTGTACAACCTTCCCCTGCTCTCACCTGGCTTCGATGTAATGGTTAATAGCAGCATCCAGCTGTTTCTGCTGTACCAGATGGTCTCCCCAGGCCTCCTCCAGCTTCACAACTTCTGCAGGAAATGCCAGGCGAGCCAGCTCCACGGCTGTAAGGGGATACAAGAGCTGTCATGCTGAGGCCAGCAGGGAAGCAGAACTGTGAGGCAAACATGGGCCTTGGAGCTGACTCAGAAGGAGGGGAACGGTGACTGTCTAAGCCACTCCAGCCCAAATGAGTTACCCAGCAACGTAGACCCTGGGGAGAGCTGGGTCAAACCCATGCTGGTACAGTCAGCATGGTCAAGGACTTGGGAACAAGACACTCTCCTGGGACTGCAGGTGCAAGTACAGCTATGTGAAAATACACTGAATGATATGATAGGTGGAAGCTTCACCTCCAGGGCAGGCATCTCCAGGCTCCAGGGCAACACTTCACATCACCAGCCCAGAGTACCCAGGCTTCAGATGGAGATGAAGGGAAGGAAAATAATGAGCACAGTACCTTTCAGGAAGGCACTGCCCTTGCCATAGCATTCCAGAGCCTTCCGTGGGTTCCCAACCTTCTCGAAGAGGTCTCCAGCCTAAGGACAAATACAAGCTACCAGTTTCCAGGGCCACCACCCCCCCACATCATCATACCCTACCAGTTCCACACACACTCCTGCACCAACTCTGCCTTCCCCACTAACCAAGAGCATAGGGACTGAGGAACTTCTAGGAAAGATAGCAGGTGCCAAGCCCATTGTCCTCTCTGCTGGCTGACCCCAGCACAGCCATCCTGGCAGACCAAAGGCTCATTCCCTTCACTATTTGAATGGTGGCAAGACCACACATTTAGAGAAGGACTGTAATAACAGAGCAAGTATATACCAGCCTTTTTATCTGTCCATCTCTGACAACCTGCACAGAAGCTGCCAAGAGTTTGTTGTGATGTCCTCATATCATCATATTCAATGGCTTTTGACAGACTCTACCTCTATGATTTGTCTAATCACTTTTGGACTATATACTTTTGGTAACAACATCCAGTATCTGGGAGCTCCAGTATTTCTTTCAACTGAAAGCTTAAAAAAAGATGACAGGTTTGGAAAAGCACAAAGTTCTCTTGGGTCGAAATGAAATGGCCAGAAAATGCTGAAGATGAACTGAGACTAGAGAAATTTAATTTATAAAGGAGACATAAAACAAGCTAACAAAAAGCAGTGTTTTTTTTCACCATCTAACTGAATTGGGTAATTCATAGCCAAAATTGTAACTTAAAATCTACATGTGGTTCAAGCAATAATTTGACAAGGTCATGGAAGTAAAATCTATCAAGAGCTCTTAAACATACCTGTTCAGGTACCTTACAGGCTGCAAACTGCTGGACCCCATAAGAACACACTAGGAGAAGTGCCACCCTGTATTTATCTGCCCTGTTCTTTATTTTCCTTTCTTAAGCACCTGCCAGAGGCCACTGTTGGCCAGGATACTGAGCACTAGGCAGACTCAGCACTGCTTCCTTACATTAATATGATTATGTTCTGTGAGAAAAACACTCTGGTTTTAAAACTCCCACCTAATAATAAGTTATCAATTTTTTGTGTTATTAGACACAGAGAATAATCACATCCCTTCTTTATGATATTCATGGCTCTACAGTCTTCAACTCCTTTGTTTTCCTTCCTTAATTTTTCCATTTATACTACGCTTATGACGTATTTTATTCTGATGAGAGGAAGCACTGACATTTCCACAGTGATATCAAATTTTCAGTTTGATTCATGACTCTGTTCCTGTTGATTTCCATCTTCCTAAGTGCCTCTTTAACTATTACTGACACTCTTCATTCTGGAAACATGTTGCCAATTAGATATGATCTTTTTCCTGATTAATAACAGTAATTCTAGACCTCACCCATGTACAGTGGAATTGTGAGGAATTCCTCATAAACATTAACTGCAAACTTATCAACACAGAATTACCTCTGCTACCTTCCCAGCTCAGTCCCCCTGCGTCTCACAGGTGCAGAGGATGGGGTAAGGGCCCTGATGCCCCTAAGGAGAAAGCCCAATGGGAAGGGCCACTCACCTGTTCATACAGCTCCCCTCTGATTAGGGCTGTGGTGATCCTATCGATGACATCCCCATTGGTAAGCAGCTCATCCCTGCTCATGGCCAGCCGTGCTGCTTTGGCTGGCAGCCCAGCCCGCAGATACAAGCTGATGGCTGCCAGGTAGTCACCCTGTCCCTCTTGGACCTCCCCAGCCTTCTCTTCCTGCTGGGTATCCAGCAGCCACTGGTAGTAACCCCGACGCAACTTCTCCAGCATTGGGTGTCCCTATGGAGAAACACAGAACTGCTTCACCTGGGTAGGATGAGGTATTGTCCAGCTCATGCTGCAGGCTCTCAACACCTGGTCATAGCACCAGGCCTCTTGTTGTCAAGTTACCTGAAACTACAATGTCAGCCCTGTTTACCATGGCACTACCCATTCTTTTTGAAGCTACAGATACTCCTAAACCAATTTCAGTAGCTTTTCTCTCTATTCATCCAGGTCTGTAGTTACACCAGCGCAACCTTCCCTTCTATACTTGGAGCCCTTCTAAGCAGAAAGTAAGGTAGG
The DNA here is from genome assembly GCA_013400955.1 of Drymodes brunneopygia. Taxonomy (NCBI): domain Eukaryota; kingdom Metazoa; phylum Chordata; class Aves; order Passeriformes; family Petroicidae; genus Drymodes; species Drymodes brunneopygia. The sequence goes on along the minus strand of VZTZ01009873.1, from coordinate 83,360 downwards.
GCAGGTGAAAAGAACACAGATCCTGAAGGGACTCCCAACCAGAAGATTTACCAAGCAAGACCAGCCCACAGCCCATGCAGCAATATTCTGTACCTTGGCCTTGGCCACCACAATGCATTCATCCCACATGTGCAGCTCCTGGTACATGTCCATGGCCTCCTCTGTGGCGTTCTGTGACAGAAAGCAGAGCATTAACCTGAAGGCTCCAGGTCAGGAGCAGACACGTTGCCATGGAGCTCTCACAGCGGGCAAGGTTAGATGTACAGAAAACACTTGAAAAAGTGTATTGTGTCCATTACTTGGATATACATCCTCTCTCATACTCTTCCTGCATCTCAGGGTAATCCTACATCTCAGAACAAGGAATACTTTCTTCTACTTCATGGAGAAAACTCTTCTCCTAGGAACAAGCAACATCCTCCTTTCCTCTTACAGCATAGGGCACACACCTCCCTGCCCAGAAATAAACAGAACCTTTTCCACTCCTTCTTCCTTTACTCACTTGTTCCAGGAAGATCATCTCTGCCAGCTTGTAGTTCTTGTCTAGCATGGCCAAGCGGGCCCGCACCAGGTAATGGTCTGTGCCATCCCCACCCTGCAGACAACAGCAGCAAGCTCAGTTTGCTGAGGGAAAAAACAGGCTCTAGAATGGAATAGGCTCTAGAATGGGGACTGCAGGTGGAGGCTGGGTCATTACAGGAACGAAAGACAGCTGAGAATTATAGCAGTGATGAGCTAGGACAGCACAAAATGGCCAGCCTTGACAGGGACCTGGCAGCTGTGGATGGAAGACAATGTCAGCAGTTTCTACATCAGGAGGTACTGGTCTGCAGCATGACACTGGTGAGCAAGGACACAGAAGATAATGTGCATGTGAGTGTTTACAGGAAAACTGCTGCCCTGCAGAGCAGGAAAGTTTGACTTACATGCTCCTGAGCTGCCTGGTCAGCAATGACATTGGTTTCATGCAGAAATCGAGCCTTTGCCATGTTTCCCAGAGCTGCAAAGCACCTGGAAAATGCAAAGCAGTTAGTCAATAACCGGGTTTTGTTGTCCACTTTTGGTCCAAGAAAAGAAAAGCAGAACCCAGGCAGCAGACTCAGCTCAACAATGTGAGAGGTGGCATAGCCCTACTTCAAGAGAAGGATTTTACCAAGACCTATGTTCAGATGTGCCCTCTAGCTCTGCTCCATGGAAGAATCCAGGAGCATGACCAAGGCTCATGTTTCACCTCCCCAGGCTTCAGTGATGCCTTGAGCTTGTTCATATCTGTCATCTTTCTGAGTCTTTGCTATACATAGCTTTGGGCTACCATCAACAAAAATTTATGCTACAGAGAGAGAGTTCTTCCCACCCCTGGTTCTGGCATTACCAGCTGGGATGAAAAGGCAAAGTCATGGCCTTGCATAGAGAACATGTAAGTCTCCAATGCAATGAATCTTCCAGACTGCACACAGAGCCACATCTTTAGCTGGACCCTGGTTTCTGGGATTCAGCAAAGAGAATGAAGATGTGATGTACCTCTCTGCAATGTGCAGCTGTCTTGCTTCCAAAGCCAGTCTGCTGAGAGTCTTCCACATGGCTTCAGTCTCTGTGGACATTTCCAGTGTCTCCAAAAATGCAGTAGCCCTTGAGACAGAGAGATTTGCGGACTTTCAGTGACAGAAGAGCTCTCTGAGGAAAATCCCAGATTGTGAGACAGGAACTTCCTAACCAGAGAGGCACTGAAAACAAAGTCAGCTGGGTGTGCCCAGCTCTGAAGACAACAGTGCAACACACAGCCTGAGTGAGCAAGGGAAAATTCAGAGATCTAGGTTATTCCTACCAGGGCTAAGGTACTTAGAGGCACATGATCAGCAGAAGGCTGTATTGGTGTGGGACAAGTCTAAAGTGTTGTGTCTGATACAAGTCTCTGCTGAAAAGGTCTCTGAATATGCAACAGTGCTATGAACACATGACGTTTTCCCCTCATTCACTTTTAAAAGCCCTGTAACATTACCAGCAGTACCCAGGTGGTTGCCATGACCACTTCAGGCAGTTAATTTTCACTCTGCACAGCTCCTGGATGTTTCCATAATACTGCCACCATCCCTGGAAGGGCAGCAGTAAAAGCACCCAAACACCACTTCACATCTGGCTGCTCTGGAGACACTCCTCTTCACCGCAATTAATTGACAACTACCTTCAGCAAAGCCCTGCTGGTTTCTGTGGGACCAGACTGGCCAGTCTCTCCATGAGTTTGAAACCACAAAGCTGCAAGGAGGCAAAAGCTGAATATTCTCTCCTGAAGCACTCTGATGTTCATTACAGCCACACCGGGCACCAAATCATGCTGAGAGTCTGGAAACATGTGCTGCTGCCGTTCATGGATCATTGATTCGCGGGTGTCTGGCACGTGATATGAGCTATCTGCCATCCCCATTGGTGTATCCAGCACTTACCTGTGGTAATCCCCATCATCAATAGCAGTTCCAAACTCTATGAGGCCTTCATCCAGGGTGTAGGACACAGTGTTCACCCCTTCAGACACTATCACTTCAGTCTTTCCATCATTCCTTTCCAGGCCTACGATATCCCCCTAGAAAGAGTACCAGCTGTCAATACTCCCCTGTTCACCTGAAGTAAGTGGGGTTGCAGGGATGTGAGGGGAGCACCACAACAGCTCTGCCAGTCATGGCTCTTCTGAATGAGCTTGCACTGAGCAGACTGAGCCATGAAGCAGCTCCTTGCTCCATCTCTTGCAAAAAATGTCTCCTACAAAATTGACAAATGAGCTCATATTTTGTCGGTAAGAAACTAACAGTTCCTTCTGTCTCCCTTCTGCCATACCACCCTTGCTACTCCCACACACGAGGAAGAAGTAAAAGAAACTGCAGGAGGCAATCAGAGTCCCCAGAGTTTTACCTTTAGAGGAAACATGGTGACTCGCTCTGGAGCATCGATGTTGTACCAAATGCAGAGACTGTTTCTGTTCTGAGCAACTACCACATCACTGCCTGGGACCCACTGCACGTAGGAGCAATAGTTCAGAATGGTCGTCTTGGTGCTGCTTTCAATGTCATAGAGCTGCAGCTGCAGGTGGGAGAGGAGAACAGGCTCAGCTGGACTTGTGGCTGAGCTACTAGCTCACACAAACATCACAGGAACATCTGAGCAGGCATCTTGTAAACAGACATTACCCATCAGGTCTTTTTCCAAGACACGCATCCTAAAATCTCATACCTACTTACACATTGCTGTAAGACCTTTTAAAACCCTTGCAGCATTTTAAGCAGCACACTCCTGCCTCCCTTACGACTTGGCACAAACATATAAAAATCAGAATATGCTTCGTGCTACTTCAGTTCCCTCTCAGCTGCAGAGCCAAAACTGGAAAATGGATTCTAAAGTCCTTCATGGAAACAAACTAGGGGACCAAGAAAGGCCTTCCTCTGCAATTTTCAGCTGTACTGTCCACCCCAAGCACAGTCTTATTGCAAGGACTGCTGCCAATAAGGTGAGAGGTCGGTTGTTTGTAGAAAACACCGCCCAAAACCAAACATAACAGTCTGGAAGGTGTAATCTGACACATGGCATAACTTTGTTATATACATGTCTTGTGACTGAAAAGTCCCAGACTGTCTCTATTCCTTGTCCTCACCTAGAAAAGATGAGACAAAGAAGAGAGAACTATGCTAGTCTCATGACACACCTATCAAAAGAGAACAAGAAAGTCCCTGTTTCAGTCTGTACCAAAATGGCTGGAGAAATCACAGAATCCCAGAATGGTTTGGGTTGAAAGCAACCTTAAAAATCATCTTGTTCTAACCCACTGCCATGGGCAGAGACACTTTCCACTAGACCAGGTTGCTCCAAGTCCTGTCCAACCTGGCCTTGAACACTTCCAGGGATGAGGCAGCCACTGCTTCCATGGGCAACCTGTGCCAGGGCCTCAGCACCCTCAGAGGGAAGAATTTCTCCCCAATATCCCATCTAACCCTACCGTCTGGCAGTGGGAAGCCATTCCCCCTTGTCCTCTCACTCCAGGCTCTTGTCCAAATCCCCTCTCCAGCTCTTTTGAAGGCCCTTTAGGCACTGGCGCCTTTAGGTCTCCCTGGAGCCTTCTCTTCTCCAGCATGAACAATGCCAATTCTTTCAGCCTTTCCTCATAGAAGAGCTGTTCCAGGCCTCTGACCATCTCTGTGGCCTCCTCTGGACTTGCTCCAGCAGCTCCATGTCTGACCTGTGCTGGGACCCTACAGCTGGAAGCAGATGGGGTCTCACCTGAACAGGGCAGAGGAACAGAACCCACCCTCCCCTGCTGTCCTCTCTGTGGGACTGGGACAGCACACAGTTTATGCTTGGCCTTGTTACATGAGATTCCCACGGGTACAGTTCTGGAGCTTGTCCCGGTTCCTCAGGATGGCCCTGTCCTTCAGGTGTGTCATTCCACCCTCAGCTTGGTGTCATCTCCAAGCTTGCTGAGGGTGTACTCAATCCCGTCACCTGTACCACTAACGAAGATATTAAATAACACTGTCCCAATACAGACCCCTGTGGGGCACTACTTGCCACTCATGTCCACTGGGACTCTGAGCCATTGACCACTCCCCTCTGATGCGACTGTTCACCCAATTCCTCATCCAGCAAACAGTCCACCCATTAAATCCATCTCTCTCCAGTTGAGAGAGAAGGATGTTGTGGGAGACTGTGTAAAAGGCTTTACGGAAGCCTAGATAAATGACATCCATAACCCTTCCCTTGTCCATTGATGGAGTCTCTCCATCAGAAAAGGCCATTGGGTTGGTCAGGCAGGACTTGCTGTTGGTGAAGCCATGCTGGCTGTCCTGAATCACCTCCCCTGGTTGTCCTGAAACACCTCCCCATTCCCCACCTGCCTCAGCACTGCTTCTAGGAGGATCTGTTCCATGATCTTCCAAGTCCCAGAGGTGAGGTTACCAGGTCAGTAGTACCCAGGGTTCTCCCTCCTACTCTTTTTAAAGATGAGTACAATGTTTCCCTTTTTCCAGTCACTGGAGCTTCACCTGACTGACATGACTTTTTGAATACCATAGATATATGTACTGCAGAAGAACCTATGCTTTTTGTTTTCAGGTGTGATGAGATGAGGCAAGATGTCTAGTAAGTAAGTTCAGCATTAGCTATGACATTAGCTATGTCAAGAATGTGACACTGCCAGCTTATGCAATCTGGACACGGTCAATCTTCCTCAAGGGAGCAGTAAGCAAAAAATCAGGAATATTTCAGATGTGTTTCTCACCTCCCTCCCTCCATTCAGGCATGCCTGTCTCTACCTCTCCCCACACATGCCATCCTGCCACATGGCCTGAGGTGCCCCTCACCCGCATCTTCTTGTCCCTGAAGAGCAGTTTGTGGCCTGTTTCATTCAGCTCCAGCCAATCGACCTTACTGTCATGACTGATCGTGCCAGCGTTGTAGCCACCAACAAGGTCCACTTGGGAAGGAAAGAAAGGAAACAGTCTAAGTACCTGAAGTACCTCAAAGTGCTCAACATTCAAAGCTGTGCCAGAGAAATCAGATGCCTGGGACCTATTTAAGGCAAGACCCTCAGCAAAGACACTGTGACATGTACACCAAACAGCAGTGACATTTTATTTTGATGCCTTCTCAGCAGCAGCAACTCTCTCCCACTCTGTGAGCATGCACAGCTCATGGGCAGTGCAGACAACACAGAGTCTGGGTCCAGGACACAGTCACAGACACCTGTGGCTGTGGCTGTAACAGGCAGCATCCTGCCAAAAGCAGGACAGCCTGGTCTCCAGGGGACTGCTGCTAGGCAGAGGGAATGCAAAGGGGAACTTCAAGAATCTGCTGCTTGGTAGAGGGAACGCACAGAGGACCTTCAGGGATGTGCTGCCTGGCACAAAAAATGAAAAGGAATCAGGAAGGCTGGCAAAATCCAGGGAAGGGAAGGGAGGGTTACAGTCACCTGTTGCTATAGTCTTGATGTCTATAAGGTAAGCCAGTCTCTTGTTCTCATTCACCCCTCGCTGCTGTCTCTCATTGATACGGACACTGTGATTTGAAGGGAATGACTGTTACCTTCACTACTCTCAAAATTCACATTTGAATCACACAGTCCCTCCCTGACTTCCCTGCAGTTTCCCTCAGCACACGGAGCTTCTGGCAGTTCTCTGACCTGTGACACTTGCCCAGTACCTACAGCTGCTTCAAGGGAGAACAAACCTTTCTGATCCATGGCCTCCCCCTAGAAGCTACCCCTCTGGAGTAGGGGTCCCCAGTAACACATTAGTTACATTACTCTGAGCAGCCCATGATCCTCCCTTCTCCCGAATCAGAACATGGGGTATAGAATTTTAGAGGGACAGAGGAGATTCTGCTGGTAACTGAGTCCCTAATGATGCTGTACCAGGACCAGCTGGATGCTGAGTTGCCTGAGAATATGCACAGGAGGTCCCTCTTCAGCAACAGCCATGGCAGGCTGCACTAAGATCAAATGAAAAGAGGCTCTTGTGCTTCTAAAACTTGACAGCCAATAACCTGGCAACTAAACCCATCACTGGTCACTGTGAGAACTGGGTGTCTGAGGGCTGCATTCTACAGTGTGGCCCACTTCCAGAGTTATATGTGTGAGTTCACTTTACTAAATGCCTGTGCTGGTTACAGAGGCAGATGTACCATTACCTGACCAGATGAGGGTTCACAAACTCTGTGCGAACAGACCCCAGAATGTCATTGCTTCCATATTCCACCAGTGTCAGCTCTCCAGCATTAAAAATCATGCAGACCTGATGGTGAGAGGGGAATACACTCTTAGAATAAAGCAACATAAACACTCACACCTGCCAGTGAGGGGTACAGAAAAGAACTCTGCTGCACACAAATCTGAATTCAAATACTCTGGGATGACTAAGGAGCTGTCCTTGGTTTCTTGTTGTGACTGGCAGCCCTTCCTCAAGATTGGGGATTTTCACTGCGGGCCTATCAGTCCTGCAGGAGTCAAGCTCTCCCCATGGCAGCTGTATTCTGTATCTTTAACACCCTCTCTGGCCACTGCTCTTTTTTTGCTTCTCTCTCTTTCAGAGTTATGACTTATATAACTTGTCAGTCCACTCAGTTTGTTCTGCACCTGGCATGTGGAAAAGGCAAGTACAGGGAGGAAGCAGATTGGGATCTGCATGAAGAAGCTAAATCTGGAAAATTGCTGAGAAACAGGATTTTCCAGAAACGCAGGTGACACTTTTTTTGCTGGTACACACACAGCTTTACACACCATTCAGGGGAGCATTCTGTCCCATCCTACTTACGTTCTCGTTGTCAAAGAAGAACTTCTCATTCCCCCCAGATCCTTGCCAGGCCACCTGCAAAGCAACAGCAGGGGGTGAGGCTGACAGGCTGACAGCTCCACCAGGACCAGTCTGCAGACATTGGGGTCTGCTGTCCAGTTTTCAGCTCCCACAACAGACAGCAAGACTTACACTGCACAAGGGATTTTGTTCCATCACTTTAGCTGCCAACACTTTTTCAATCATTCCCAGCTTGCAAATTCCACACGTTCCTCTCCTTTCTTTAGACTCAGCTTCAGACTCCAGCTCTCTTTGTATAGTACATTACTGCCTTCTGAACAAGAGGCCTTTGTGTGACCAAGGTACTCCCTTTATCCTATTCCTACACAGGCCCTTCTCCACCTTCCCCAGACCAGCTTTATTACAAAAAGCACGCAAACAGCTCCTTTGCCTCTGTTAATCATAGCCACAGAACCACTGCTACCACCGGTGGGAGCAGAATCTCCACACCACATGTAGCTGAAACCCTTTTTTTTTCAGGGTCATGCTAGCAGTGGCTGATCAGCACAGTGCCAGTGGGGGAATAACTGATGGGAAATTTGAGTAGAGCACTGGATAATACAATAGCCACTATGGTAACAACAGACAAATGGCCAGAGAAACAGAAAACTGAAAGCCAAGGCTACAGCAGTCCTCTCCCCTCACAGAGTATGAACTCCAAGTTCCTGCTTCAACGGACTCCAGTGAGACAGCAAGAGAGCAAACGGACACCCCACAGCCCTGTTCTTTCTGAGAAGTGAGTACAGCTGTGCAATTGGAAGAAAAACTCTGTGCAGTAAGATTTAGAGAAACCTGGGAGCTTCATTCTGGCCAAATTCTCAGTTATATTACCAAGTATCTGCATTCTCCAGCTCAAATCTCTAGTCAGAGCTCCTCCTCCAAGAGAGATTGATTAGCTCACTATCAGTCTGATTAAAAGTATGTGACATCTTTGTGAACAAAGCAAATATGTCCTTGAAGCCTATTTAATGCTTTTATCAGACATTAGCCTACAGCCCACATTCTCCAGGCTCAGCCCATGGACTCAGCGCTCAGTGCACTGTGAGGCATGAATGGTTTTCTGTCAGTTTTTAATTTTGTTTCTTTTAAACACGCTAAGATTTGTACATTCACGTCTGGAATGTATATATGTACAACATCCAGATTTAGGCCCCCAAGTACAAGAAAGACCAAAAAACTGGAGCAAGTTCAGCAGACTGCCATCAAGATGGTTGGGAGTGAAGTACTTACACTGTGAAGAGAGGCTGAAGGAATTTGGCTTCTTCAGCCTGGAGAAGGGAAGGCTTAGGAAACCTCTAATACAGCGATGCCAGGCTTTTTTTGGCAGATGTAGAGTGAAAAGATGGAAAGTGGTCATAAAACAGTAGTCAAAGGATCGAGAAGACTTAGGAAAAAGGCTTTCCTCCATGAGAACAGTAAAGCACTGGAATAGGGGACTAGAGAAACTGTGGGACCTGAGTAACAACATCTGAACTTAATATTGACCTTCCTTTGAGCAGTACATTTGACAAGAGACCTTCCAAGGCCCCTTCCAACCTGAATTATTCTATGATTCTTTGAAAATAGAGGTATTGTTCACACACAGAAATCACATCCTCTAAGTTATGAAGTTAAGCATTTGACACTTCAGAAATGCCATTGATTTTCCAGTACCTCACTGAGCTTGTTGGAGCAGATGTCACCCAGCAGTAACGTGTCGGAGGTATGGGCCACCAGGTACCTGTCCTTCCCTAAGATCTTCACCTCATCAATCTCATAACCATACTGGGATTTCAACACAACTCGAGCTCCTGTTGAGAGGTTCTTCACAATGACCTAGAGAAAGTGAGAAAAAGCAGTATGAGGCCATGCACAGAGGAACAGCGCAGACTTCTTGCCGCATGGAAGATTAGGCAACAGATGATACCAGGATATTTAGATATCCCCTCACATCATTTCCCTCTGCTTTTTTTTAAAAAACTGTACCATTCCTTTTGCATGGGATGACAGCTGCAGCATACATGCGGGATTCTTACTTTTGCCATTTACAAGTTACTAGCCTAACTGGAGCCCCACTCAGGCCCCCAAGGAGAAGTCCCCTTTGAAGAGTCCTGTACTCTCTCCACTGACTGCACAGGAGTGCCCAGGCTGCCAGCTCACCCTTACTGACACATTTTGAACAAGGTAAATTTGGCTGAAATCAAATCACTTCAGGAGCCTGCACTTGACATGGAGGTACCTCGCAGAAATTCACAAGGTAGGAAATTAACTCCTTGGTCTTTTATTCTAGCCAATTCCCACCCAACCTTAGCCCTGTCCCTGGCATATCCCCTATGCCTTTCTCAACAAGTTAGTATGAACAAACCATAGGTGCAGAACTCCAAACATGTCTAATTCTGGCAAACATTTCATTTTTACCAGGAATTTCATACCTCATTAGATATTCTCTTACCTGGCTTGGTCCCACATATGTAATTTCAAATTTATTTTTGTAAATGGTTCTGCGAAGGCAGCAGTCAAACTGTTCAACTCCTCCACACAGCGTACCCTGGAGACAAAAACGCATCGTGTGCTCAGTGAACTCTTTTAAGGCACGATATTCCAGACCCTGATCACATGAAGAGGATCAGAGGTCAGACACAAACACATCAGTCCTAGCTGTTCTGGAGAACATGGTTCAAGCACCCACATGCAGGAGGACCAGCCCTATTTTGACTTTCTTGAGACAACAGAAAGATTGAGCCATTCTCAGAAAAACAGGGATTACCAAATGCTGGCATGAATCTGGGACAGAAGGAGGCAGGGTTAAAAACCACCTTTATCCTCATTTTTCCCATTATTCTTCTCAGTTTCCCACTTCTGCCTCTCCCGGCCTCTCAACCTCTCCTCCCTTCCAGAAGAATCCTTTCACCTTTATTTCTTTCTTTATAACAACCCCAATCTTTCCACTGATCTCCCATCCCTTATCCGCTTCCCCTTCTCTGAAAATATTTGCTCACATGTTCAATAATTCTCAGGGTGAAAATATTTCAAGGATTCTTGATTGTTGAACACAAAAATATGCAAAAACTATTAAAAGTCGTAAATAACACCTTTCCTAAGTAATTTGTTTTGAGTTATTCAACTTACTACAGAAAATACACAGAAAGATTAATTTAAAGAGATTTAAAGAATTATCCGACTTTAGAGAAAGGCAGATTTAGGCTCAATGGCTGAAAGTAGAAGAAAGAGAATGCTGAATTAAAAACACAGCAAAGAAGCACAGAGTGTAATTAGCAGGGCAGTTGGTATACTGCTTCTCACGGGTGCCCAGAGGAAAGAACACTCTTGAGACTGCTCTGGAGAAGCTATGCTGACCTCATCATGCTTCTGAGAAAAGAGAAGGGCTGCTGCAACCAGTGAGCAACCACACCAACAGCCACAAGGCTTTACACCTTCACACTTGCACACCCAACTGCAGCAGTTCCGTAGCAAAAAAGGTCTTGGCCTCAGCATCTGCACTGCACCCCTGGGCAACAGTGTGACCACATCAGCATGACCATGCTCAGAGCCCTCTCTGTACCACACCACTTTGTTCCCATGCACAAACATGCATAAGGCTGACCCCAGTCTGGGACTTGAGGGCTCAGGTTTCCTGACTGATGATACAAACCGCACAGATCCGTGAGCCATCCCTCTTCCATGCCAAAGCTGTGATGGTGTAGAGGTGAGCTATTTCTTTGGGCTTGCCTTCCTCCCAGGCACTGCGGCGCGGGCTCCAGTTCAGAACCCGTAACCTGTGAGAGAGAGGAGATAAGAGAGACATTAAGAACTGTGTATGGCTGGCAAAGGAAGGACTGTAAAGAGGAGAATTCTCCATCAGGTACATAGTACCTGTCATAGCTTCCAATAACAATGGACTGGCCACTGGGACTGGTGGTTGCTGTGGTGAATTCCTTCTCTGACGAGTCCCGGCTGTAGTCAAAGGTTTGAATCACATTGCCTTCCTTGCCATAAGCAACAATCTTCTTGTCACAACCTGCAGCCACAATGCTGTTGGAAGCCCAGGCGAGGGCATAAGGAGGACAGGGATGCACCGCCAACTTACCCTACAATAGACAAGAACACCCTGAACACGTGAATGGCCCCGGCCCCTAGCTGGCCTCTGTGCTCAGTTATCCCAGTGGGACCAGTATGGAACCTTCTGTAAAGCCCAGTTCATGGGGGCAGCTTTGTCTGCCTGCCTAGTCTGTAGGAAGACAGAAACGAGAACTGAGAGATGTACCAACTATTACATTCATTTACCTGTGAGAGAAGAATCCTGATGCCAGTAAGAACACTGATACCATTAAGTAGACTGGGACTGAACTCCCAACACAGCAGAGTATAGACAGACCTTCAGGACATCATGGCAGAGAGCAGCCATGCTAAAACCGCTTCAGCTGGAGAGAAAAGATCTGAGAACATCAACCCCTTCACCACAGGCTGAAGCACAGAGAGACTCCCGGCACTCAGGAGCAGGAGGCTCATGAGAAATGTTGGGTGTCCAAGAACAAAATGTGAGCCTGAGATTCAACATTAACTGTGGTAACTACACACTGTTTAGTGTGTGGCCACTCCATAGAACCCTACATCTTCCAGCATCATTCTCCTGGATAATTAAACATCAGATCTTTTCAGACACCTAAACAGCCTTAAGCCTCATACACAAGAACATGAATTTCCCCCTTACCACTGCCCCCAGTGTATTCCAAAGCATCTAGTCACTGTTCTGTCTCCATCAGTGCTTCCCAAAACCTTTGCTAGCAAGCACAGCCTGCAGCTCCTCTCCAGACTTGCACTCCCTCCACAGCCTGATCCCTTTCCAGAGCTCTGGAGCTGGGAAGCAGGCTGTGCTAACAGGAATTTTACTCACTGAAGAAGGATCTTTGATACCTGTGATTCACCTGAGCCCTCATCATCAAAGAAGAAGCGCACTATGGTTCCATCTGCATGGCCAGACAGGATTCCCTTCCCCGACACACTGCAGGAAAACACAGACAGGATGATGCAATGTTTCAGTAAGACTTGCACCTTTATATACATATCCCTGCCCAGAGCAGACATTCCCAGGGTCATCGCTGATGTTCCTCATCAAAGGAACCTTCCCCAAAGACAAGGAAAATATTGAGTACCTGTGCCAGTCTCTGTAAAAACAAAGCAGACAAAAGAACTGAGAGGGGAAAGGAGAGTGACCAGTTAAGCAACTTCATCATGTAAAATCACAATAAACAACTTTCTGTATTATTAAACCCCAGAGAAGCCAAGTGACCTTCAGTGGAATAACGACTCTGTTCCCAAGTGCTTACAGCAAAGTGTATCAAACAGCTCTTGTACTGGGACTCTTTCAGAAGTGAGGCTGGATATTATGATACTGGGAGTCCCTAAAAGAAACACAATGTAGACAAAAAACACCTGGGCAAAAACTCCAGGTCTAAGTCCATTTTTTATAGCATTGATGTCTTGTACTTCTGGACACAAGTAGGGAGAGGAGAGCAAGTAAGAAGAAGAAACAGGCCAAAGATCATGTACCCAGAAAAACACTTTTCAGTGAAGATTAGAAGATTCAAGAACAGAATACAAATTCTATGGACACTAGCAATCATGCATCTGTCACCAGAATGACAGCACTTAGTGAAAATTCCACTCCTAGGACCATGAAACATCTTAATTTTTTTAGGTAAAGAGTACTAAAGTAGTTAAAATGAAACCTTATTTATTAAAATAATTTAAATTGCACTTAATGGTTATTTTCCTAATTACAGCCTTGTCAAGAATTTTATCTAGCCGAATATTCTTACTTTTTTTAGCCCTTAAAAATGATTAATGTTAGTTATTAGCTAGATGAAGCTGATAAACATAATCCTTATAAAGTCACAGATTCAAATACATCAATTTATATAAGTAAGCTCATGGAGACTTTCATCCTCAACTGTGTTTGAGGAACAAGCAGACTGCCCGTGTGGCACAGCCAGGTACCAGATTTTAGGAAGTAATTCCTTCTGGAGAGCACAGTATGTCACTATCTTGACAAGTAACTGACAGCAAAAGGACACTGGCAACCTCCCACAGTGGCCCATTATGCCAAGCCAGCAGCAGGTGAGAGACTGAGCCAAAGCAGGGCAGGCCAAAGCAATGCCATACTCACTTGGAAGTTAGTGAAACCACATAGGAATCTGTCCCATAAATGGTGGAAGACTTGTTGTTCTTTGTATTTGCCAAACGAACCTGAGAAAGAGAAAACTATCAATGTTGGTTTTGTCTATAGAATGTGGATCTCCCCCAGTGTAAGTAACATTCCCAGAGGTCTCCCAGGTCATGACCAGTAAAAGAAATCACAGGAAGCTCATTGCCTTCCAGTAGGTTGTAGAATTGGAAAAGTTGGGGTCACATTTCCACATTTCTAAAAAGGTTTGGAGGAAGATCCAAATGATCCAGTAGAATTTCCAGGGACTAACTGGGAACCAGAAAATTCAAGTCCATGGTGTAATCCCTCTGTTGCTACTATTGTGGCACCCAGTGATGGCTCTTACCCCGCAGCCCAGTCGCCTGCAGACCCTGGTAGATCCAGCAAGGGAAAGAAAGTCACACAAATAACAAGTTTCTCTACCTTGCCTTCAGCAAGACCAAAGACAATGACATTCTCTGCTGGCCACAGTAAGCAGGTCACAGCACTCTGCAAAGGAGGAGGTAAAAAAGAGGTAAGAGCTCTATCCTACTCAGCTTCCTGCCCCATTGCCACCTAAAATAGTTCATGAACAGACACTACTCAGGCAGGAGATACAAGGCATTTGAACAGGCCTTACAGTAGCTGAAGATACTGGACAAGCCATATTCCATGCTGAAGCTTAAACGAGATAATAGTGAGCTGGGGCAAAGTAACTGAGCTCAGGAAGACTGTGGGAGGGCAACAAAATTATATAGATGTGTTCAGTTTGGAGCTCTTTTGAAAGTATTACTTACTGAGCAGGTGCTTGGTTTGCCACATGCTATTGGTGAATGTATAAAATCATGGTTTTAAAAGGTTTTTTGCAGCAAGTATAAAATATAAAAATAATTTGACTGTGGCAGCTTCTGTAATAGCTATGAGAATACTTGTCCATTGGATCTTTATTTGATGAATAAGAAATAGTCTTTATTTTTTCATTGATGAGTGAGACGGTTATTAGATGCTACCAGGTAGGTCAGGTAGAAACAGGCTCATTGAATCCAAAATAAAGGTATTCCCAAAATCTGAGGTGAGGTCAGGATGAATAAAGCTGACCACAAAACCCAACTGTAAGAGAGGGCCAAGAAAGTTTATGAAAGCCCTTCACATCTACCCTGCAGAACTCTAGTCAGTAAGAAGGCTGGTGTTTGGCACTGTGCCACCAGCTCCAGCCTCACTGGATCATCAATGGCTCTCTGACCCATTTTAAGCATCCGGAACTGCTTAAGATACATATCCACCCTCATTTATTAATCTCATCTTCCATCCCTGCTCTGATCATTCATATCAGCAAACATGGCCACAATCAGACAATACCCCAAGGTAACCAAAACTGTGCATAATTTAAATTTCAAACCAATGAATGACCAAGACCCATTTTCATTACCCCTGTTTCCCAGGAATTTGTGTATTTCCCTTGTTTTCCAGTCCAACACAACAAAAGCTTGGGAACCAGCCTCACACAGTGGTGATGTGCTCATTGTTTGTTCTCCTGGCCCTCGAGTAGGAGGCTTGGCTTGTCAGAGTGATCACACACTGTGATCACTGTGTATATAAGAGGGTCCTGTGGCAGGAGAGGGAAAGGGCTCAATAAATGATCTCTCATACTGACTGAACATATCAGAAATTTGTAAGTAACAATATTTACTTATGGGAGAAAGCCAGACACAGTGGTAAAACCCCAAACATATAGCACCAGAAAAAATAAAGGATTTATTGTGTTACAAATGGTAGAAAAGGCATGGGGAAATGAGAGAATGTGAGAAAAAATATACTGAATTTCTACACCGAAAATACAGAAACCTGTACAAGTGCCATGCATAGCATCTGAGCTCGTGAGAGGCGAGCAGGCCCCCACTGGGCTGGCAGCTGGAGGGGCAGGCAGCAAGCAGTACACAAGGAAAGAGCTCTCCAGGGAGGCTAAAGGAGGGCTCTTGGAATCTACCTGGGATAGCCACCCCCTTCAGGAAAGGCACAAATGGACACCAAGCCCCTGTTGCTCTCTTCTCCTCATGACACTCTATTCTCATGACCACTCAGGGCAGCAGCTTGACCATACAGAAACAGAGGCTGACCAGCAGCTTTCCTGTCACCAGAGACACAGAACTCCCTGGGCTCCCTGGAGCAGTCAGAGCAGCCACAGTGATAGGTCATGACCCAACTCTGAGACAAAAGCTTTCAACCCAGAGGCTGAGGCTGTCCTTCACCTGAGAGACAGCTTGAGAAAGCATGGAACAGAGACTCCAACAAGTCTATCAGAAGCAGCTCTGTCTATGTTTTCTGGGGATTTGGTCATGAAGGATGATTCCTCCTACCTTGCAGAGAACTTTCTTGCTCACATAGAGAATAAGGGGTAATGGCACTTGCCTGGAAAGCTTTGGGCAGCTACTGGACTTTTGCCTCTGAAAGTAGTCAGTGTACTGTATTTTCTCACTCTGATGGCTTTCTGAGCAAAGAATTCATAACACCTTTGCCTTTTTCAGACAGATCTCAGGGCAACCCTTGGCAAACACCTACTGGGCAGATTGCTCTCTAACACAGGCAGGCAGAACCAGAGCAGCAGAACACAAAGATGGCCAAGGAGTAAACCTGACTAAAATCACAAACCTGAGTCACTTGGACATGTGGAAATCACACAGTTTAAATTCTGCACACTTTACATTTTGTTTTATAAGGCATCTTGGAATTTAGAGTTGCCAACCAGAGAAAAACAGTTGGGCTCTGAGTATCTCATATTTTTCCCTTTCAACTCCCTTAAAATAGTCTGTCCACTGACACCTAAAGCAGTCCCCCAAGTTTTGATTGCTTTGATTGTTCAACAATTTACTGTGTTGTACCCAGGCATTAGGACACCTCTGAAGCTTGATGGGCAGTATGTACGTCAGAATTTAGAGATTCTCTTATGATCTTTAAAGGCCAAGTACAGTTTGGACAAGCACACCTGAGTATGAGCAGAGACCTCACATTGTCTTTTCCTACATATGCTGGAGAAAATGGAGTCAAACAGAAGTCTGGGTCTCACCGTTTGGATGAACTTGTTGCATATCACCTTCTTGTCACCCCTGCAGAAAAATATTAACAAAAATTACTGTCAGCAACACTATGCATTCTGGCCACCTTACTGTTTATACGCAGTCTGGTTTGAGATTGATATTCTGGTTTGAAGCTTAGCATGCTGCTTGTCTGTCACAACTCTAAGCAAAATATAAAAAAAGTGGCGCAGGTGTGTGTCCCGGCTCCACAACTGTGACAGATGACGGCAACACAGGCTCCAGCTAGCTACATACACAGCCCGGGCTCCACAAGGGCCCTGCCGAGGAAACCTCACTGCTGCTCCCCACGGACACCTGAGTGACTCCCTGCGGGTCAGGTGCCGGGCACTGCAGTGTGTGCCAGGGCGAGGATCAGGCTGAGGCAATCCACGGGAGGGCGGCATGGAGCGTGCTGGACCCCACTGCAAACTCACCACTCCTCACCGATCCTGTAAACGTAGACAATGTTGTCCGTCTGCCCGATGGCCAGTTTGGTGGAGTCCGGGGAGAAGGCCATGCCTTTGACCACGTAGCTCTTCCTGCCGTACTGCGGAGAGGGTCGGTGTGAGCGCGGGAAGGCCGGTCCATGCCCCAGCGCTGCCCGGCCCATGCCCCGGGCCCGGCCCGGCTCCGCTCACCTTGGCGTCCGCCGGTTTGGTGGAGAACTTGTCACGCCGCTCGCCCTGCTCGTCGTAGAGCAGCACCACGCGCTCCGTGGTGCACACGGCGAAGCGGGCACTGCTGGCGGACCAGGCCATGCAGGTCACCCGCGCCGTCCCGTCCTGCGGGCACACACACACAGCTTAGCGGCTACACAACAGCCCCAGCGGGCACACGTAGCTCAGCGGCAGGGCACACACAGCTCAGCACTCACACCACAGCCTCAGCGTCGCCGCTACGCGCCCCACACCGCCCAGGGCCGCTCCCCACAACCCGGCCCGGCCCGGCCCGCTCCCCCGCGGCCCGATCCCCCCAAGCCCGGCCCGGGCCGACCTGCGGGGCCAGCAGGGTCCGCACGTGTCGCAGCTGCATCGTGTCCTACGCCGGTCCCGGGGCCGGGGCCNCGGGGGGCGGGCCGAGGGGGCCGGGGCACTACCGGCCGCGGGACATCGTAGCGCTGCACCGCTCGCCGGGCCCTCCCCGTCCCATTCCCCGGGCTGTCGCCTCCTGCTCCACTTGTGAATCGAGGCCAGGCGCTGAAACACGCTGGACTGCACCGGGACCTCCCGGCCTCCGCGGGCTTCGGGCCCCTCGGCCGCCGCGCCTGGTCCTCTGCGAGTGTGCCAGGCCAGCCCGTGCTGTCTGCGGCACGGCAGGATCCGAGGCCGACCCATGGACACGTCCCTGGAAGTGTTCAAGGCTAGGCTGGACGGGGCTTGAAGCAACCTGGTCTAGTGGAAGGTGTCCCTGCTGCGGAAGGGGAGTGAAACTGGATGAGCTTTAAGGTCCTTTCCCACCCAAACCACTCCATGATTCCATGACCCCGCAGGCACCCTGTGGCACAGGAGGGCTATGGCTGGCTGTTCTCAGTCAGCTGCTCAGGGCTTTGCTGGAGCAGCAGCGCTCGCCCTGGCAGCCCTGGTATACAAGGACTGTCCTCAGAGTTTGGAGTGACACAGGGGTCTACTGCCCGGGGTGGAGGTCACTGGTGCCTGCATGGCACCAGGCAGGCTCCCTGATAGTTTTCACTTGTGCAAGAGTATGCTCTGCAAATAAGGTCTCCTGATTTCCCTGTGGGTTCAGATTATTCCAATTATAAGTTGGACCCTTCTGCAAGTGTGCCAGTAATGCTCAGGGACCAAATCCCAGGGAAGAGGCGAAAATAACCCTGAAAAGTATTAGCTTAGTGTGAACAGCACATACCTTGGCAATTCCCGTCTCTTTCTTAACAGAGCATCTCTGTGGTGCAGTTACTTCCCAGTCACCCTAGCTTGGATAATGAGTGCTGACTAAGCTGCCCCTGGCAGCCTGCTGCTGCAAATGAGATTCCAAGGCATTTGGCTTTGCTTATATTGGAGCAATCTGGGGATTTTGATCTGAGTGTGGCAGTGGATGCTGCTGCTCCTCAGGTGTGCCAGCAGCTCAGGTGGCTGAGATGAATGCACCACAGAAAACATTTTGTTTGTAATGAAACAGATGAGACCCAGGAACACAAGGTTTTTGCAGACAGCAACGAGGGCTGCAGCATCCTCAGTCCTCTGCAGATATGCAAGAGCTGTCTGTCTGTGTTGAGGGAGCCTGGACTTCAGGGCTAGAGGACTAAAGCTTCAAGGGTGAACTGTCCTCTCCTTCTGTTCCTCTTATGAGAGTGTCACAGAGCCAGGAGAGTGTCCTGCTGGGGGCAGGGAGCAACACTGCTGCTGGGAGCCATGGGTGAGGTGGTTCTGGCGGGACCAGCTGTGGGGCTGCTGGCACATGGCTTCTGAGGGCTTTTGTCTTTGCAGAGCTTCCTGAGAGCTGGGCTGATATGCAGGAGCCGCTGCTTGAGGGGATGTGCTTCACCCTCAAGTATCTGGGCATGACACTGGTAGAAAAACCAAAAGGAGAAGACATGGCTGCTGCTGCCATCCGCAGGATCGTGGCCATGGTGAGAGCCAGTCCTGGAGCCCTGGTGTGCTGGGGTCAGAGCCCAGCCCCTAGACTCTGGGAGGTGCCTGTGTCCTAGCCCTGAATTCTGGTGAGGGACTGTGCCCTTCCCAAGAGGAGGGTGGCGTGCAGGAGGCTACTGGTGTCTGTGTGTGTGGTGTGGGGAAGCTGCCTTCCTGCAGGATAGTCCCAGCCACCTGCTCCCACACCTGAACCCGGCTGGGAGCAAAGCTGTGCCTGCCACAGCACAGAGAGGAGGGTGAAGTACTGTGGGAGGCAGGGTCTGTCCCTTCTGTGTGTGTGGCAGTAGTGTGAACAGATTCGAAGAGTGTTCTGTGCAGGGCATGCCTGATTGCCAGACTCTGCTGTCCCATCCCTACAGCAGTAGCCTTTGCAGCAAGTATCCAAGTGAGTGATACTGTACAGAGTCCTTCTAGCAAGGGGGTGAGGTGAAGACCCTTGCCAGGTTTGCAGAGATTGCTGGTGTTTTTCCACTGCCAGGCACGGGTCGGAGCTCGCAAGTTTCAGAAGGTGATTCTGACAGTGTCTCCAAGGGGCATCTCGCTGCAGGATGCAGACACTAAGGAGATGGTGGAGAACATCTCTATCTACAGGTGGGCATGTCATGGGTGTGGGCTGGATGTTCCCCAGCAGCCAGCTGAAGGCTGATGGGAAGTTGAGCAGCCAGGGAGGGCTGGGCCTTCTGTCAGCAGTACCTTCAAGCTTAGGTCTTTCCTTGGCTCCCTGAGGCCTGTGCCCTCTCTCTGCTGTGCTCCCAGCACTGCCTGAGGCTGAGTGTAGGCAGGGTCCTGAGTGTCCTTGAGTTCATCAGCCCATCCATCATATCCCTGTGTCCTGGTTGTCTCTTCTGGCACTCAGCAGGATTTTGAGGCTCGTGATTGGAAAGCCCCACAGTTAGGACAGGACTGCATGTCTGCCTCCACTGCCGTGGGACCACCCCTCTGGCTGCAGGATGCCAGAAACTGCAACTTACTTGGGCAGGCTAAAGGCAGTAGCTGTGAGAGCTGATGATTTCTCCTGCTGCCACTTGTCGTTTGGCTGGGCTGGGTGTCTGTGGGTGCTGGGTGTGAGTGCAGTTAAGTGTGCAGTCTGGTGCCTAGATGGGAACCAGAGACAGGACGTCTCTTTGCTGCAAAATGTAGCTCTCGGTGCCAGAGGTGATGTGCCAGGTCAGACCATCTCTCTGCCGGGCCTCCAGCTGTGTCTTTGGAGGCAATCACCCACCCTTCTGTGCTCCTCTTGTCCCAGTGCTTGAGTTCACACACTGGGTTGAGGTGGCCATCAGAAAACTACAGGGCACACTGGGACTGCACAGGAGGGACTGCCTGTGGATGCAGTGATCTCTTACCTGCTGCAGGTACCAGGCAGCCTCTGGCCCTTGCTGCCTCAGGTTGTCAGCAGTACTTGCTGATGTGCTGGGAGTGCAGCATAAGTCCTGTGCCGAGGTGCCAGATTGTCCTGACAGCTCCACTCTGCCCACAGGATCTCCTACTGCACGACAGACAAGCTGCAGAACAAAGTCTTTGCTTATGTTGCCCAGAGCCAGGAGAGCGGAGCACTGGAATGCCATGCCTTCCTCTCACCCAAGAAGAAGATTGTAAGCACTTGCCTTCTGCTCTTGGCACTGTGAGGTATGGGTGGGAGCAAGGGCCTGCTTTCTTTCCCTTTAGCAAGAGAAGGCCATTACCTGTGCAAATCTCAGCTGGATTTGGAGCCAGGGAGCAGGCGTGCTCATGTGCTGCAGAGGCAGGGAGTGAGCAAAGGGCGATTTCCTGTCCCAGCTCCTGAGAGTTGCCTGTCCCAGCTCCTGAGGGTCTGTTCTTGGGGGTGGCTGGCCCCTGGGGGCAGACAGACACAGAACTGAGCTCTGGCCTTCCATCTTTGTGTTCTGTAGAGAAAGGCAGCAAGGGATGCTGGAGGTTCTTGGATTTCATGGCAGTGGGGTTATCCTGGATCGAGGGCCCAGGTGGAAGCAGTCATTTCCTCTTTTTCATGTACACAGGCCCAGGCTGTGACTCTGACTGTGGCCCAGGCCTTTCAGATGGCACTGGATCTCTGGGAAGCAACACATGCAGGTAGGAGGAATTTCTCAGATGTGCCCCTTTGCATAGCCCTGGAATCAGTGTCTCTGGTGTGGGACCCTGTCCTGGGCTGTGTGGAGGGGAGAAGGCTTGCTGCCTGGTGAAACACACCAGGCAGGGAGAGTGTTGTCCTTGTGGTTGTGTTCTCTGCCACTCCCCCAGCTCTGGCTGGGGTGGGGTGGGAGGTGTACCTGCTCTCTTGCTGAACTGCTGTGCACTGCTGAGCTGTAGCCCAGCTCAGGGCCTGGTGGTACCTGTCCTGAGCAGTGACCCTTCACCCTTGTTTGCATCCTCCTGCCAGCACAGCAGGGATTCCCTGTTCCTTACCCACAGTCCTGCCTGTACATTTTGAGCTGGGCTTTCTGCAGGTTGTAGGCACTAACTCTGCTGCTTTTGCCCTGTCCCAGGCTCTAGGCAGGATCAGCCCCTTCACCCTTCATGTGTCTTGGAGAGCAGTGAGCCCGGCAGACCCTGTGAGCCAGCCCCCC
This sequence comes from Drymodes brunneopygia, assembly GCA_013400955.1. Taxonomy (NCBI): domain Eukaryota; kingdom Metazoa; phylum Chordata; class Aves; order Passeriformes; family Petroicidae; genus Drymodes; species Drymodes brunneopygia. The sequence continues at coordinate 61,619 of VZTZ01009873.1, read as the reverse complement.
CAGGGAACGCTCCCTTCAGACACCAGTTTGGGGTACAGTATGTGCAAGTCAGGCCCATGCCCAGGGCTGTCTGGAATTAGGGCAGGGACAGAGTGACCCTTCTGCAGCTCCCTGCTCCTGCCCTCACAGAACCCTGCTGATACCTGCACAGCCCCCATTGCACATGGCAGCCTGATGTGAGGAGGTACACTGTGTTGTGTGGCTCACACAGCAGGTACAGTTCCTTGGTGTCTGTGCTCCAGGAGCTCTGCTGTCAGACCCAGCACTGCTGCAACCTCAGCCCTGCTCTGCTGGCCCTGTCACACAGGGACCTGTGACCTAGGCTGCACACATGGTTTCATGGCTGGGGTGAGAGGTGCCTCTGAAGGAGAGGATCCTTGGATCATCATCCTGCCAGCTTGGGTTAAGGCTCAGCCCAGCCCATCTGCACTGCACTTCCTGCATGGGCTCAGCAATTAGAGCACTGTCATGCTGGTCTCACTGTGCCCCTGCCTGGGAGCTTCTGGATGCTTAGTCCTTAGCCTCATGCTTCCAGTGTGAGTCCAGCCTGGCAGTGCCTGGGGTTGTACCTGTGTGCAGCCTGCTCCTGGTAGTCTCTGCCTGCCCCTCCAGCTGCAGAGTGTGCTGACCCACCACTGTCCCTGGGCAAAGGTGCACTGTGTCAGCAGCTCTGTCAGCATGGTCCATGCTCACAGCTTGCATTTGGGGTTTTGCTCCTGGAGGGGATGTGGAATGAGCTCTGGCCTGTCTGTCCTTGTGTGCCCAGGCCCAGAGGGTTCTCACAGCCCAGCAGTCCGGTCTTTTTCCCACTGCCCATGGGAAACCTTTGTACTGTGCCTGGGGAGTGACTGTCTTGTGAAGGGGCCAGATGGGTTCTGAGCAGCCCAGCCTTGCTCCTGGCAGAGACCTACCCATGCAGTGANAGGAGGAAGATGATAATGTCAGTGAAACTTTATCTGGGTAGGTGGTGAACTGCTGCTTTTATTCAGGGATCTCTCTGATGAACCCTGTCCTATTTCCTTCTCTGTGCTGCATGCCAGGGGAGCTGCTGGGGCCATGGGTGTGGTGGGATCATGGAGGAGAGCTGCATGGAACCAAGGGGGAAGCTTCCTGCTCTTTCTCTGCTTCTGTCAGCTGAGAGCTCAAGTGAACAGAGGGTTGAGTGGTGGAGGGACAGACCATGCTATCCAGCTTTTGCAGCAGAGATGTGGGGGACAGATGCTGACCCTCAGGATGCACCCAGAGATGTTTCTTACTCTGTTTCTGCCAGTGTTTGCTGAGGCCAGCCTGTCCAGTCATTCCTCTAAAATGGGACTCAGAGTTGTCCCTCTTCTTCCACTGATTTCCCTGGGGGCTGGATCAGGATGGAGGCCTGGTCATGCTGACTTCTGTGTGGACTGGAGTGTGGGCTGAGCTTGATGGTGTGTGTCCTATGCTGGGGAGGAGCTGATGGAATAATCCAGCAGCAGCAGATTAACCTGCATGTCTGCAGAAGTACTGGTGATGGGCCTGAGAGGCCTATTCCATCATGGCTGTTCTCCATGTACATGGCAGTGGGCATTCAGCTGGGATCTGGCAGGTCTGAGCTTGGGCTGAGCCAATGTCACCTGGGAACCAGTGTGTGCACAGACTGGAGCTGTATGTGTAGCCCAAAGGAGCACCACCCCCTGGGACATGGGGCTCCTGATGGGAAGGAGATACGGCTTTGCAATCTTGGGACAGGCTGGCCTGGGGAGGGAGTTTGGTAGCAGGGAGGCTCAGGGCCTTCTGCACTCCCAGTGCCTGGTGCTGCTGTGCCATTCCTGCCTTGTCAGGGTCATGCTCCTGTCAGGACATGCCATGTCTCTCAGGAGGCCATGCTTGGGGTATGATGGATGCTGTATTCTCTTCCAAAGCAGCATGGAGGAGCTGGGAAGGGGAGCCCACAGCCCAGCAGGTAAGTTCCTTCAGTGCTGCATTGGCTCATCCCCCAACACGTCCTCTGTAAGGCCGGGGGGGCTGATGCTCAGCTGGGAATATCTGCTTCCTCTCGCAGGCTGTGCTGGGCTCCCAGCCGTAGGCCTTACGGTCCATGTCTTCTTTCTCTCACTTTTCAGAATTAACCTCTCTTGTGCCCCAGCTGAGCCCTCCTACAGCACAGCTCCTGTGCTACCGCCTGGGGCCGCCCCCGAACAGCTGGACGGTGCTGGGAGGGGTTGGAGACTCCCCCAGCACTGGCACCACGACTGCTAGCCCCAAGACTCTCCTGGGCTAAGCCAAATCTCTGCAACAATGGACCAGCCACTCAGGATTCACCCTGTGCCTGCACCTGGGCCAGCCAGTGCCTGCCCCTGCTCTGGCACTGCCCTCCTGGCACAGGGGCTGCTGGCACTGCTGCCATGGAGTGCACAGGCTGCAACACCTGCTCTTTGTCCTGTGCTGCCTGCATGAACCACCTCGAGTTGCAGCTGCTCCCAGCTTGGGCTGGGGGACCCATGCTCCTGGCTCTGCTCACTCCCAGGCCACACAGGACCACCCCATGTGCTCTGAGCCTGCCTGATGCAGGCAGTGTCCACCCTCAGGGAGCAACACCTCTTGACCTGGAGCAGTGCGTGATGAAGGCCTTGCCCCTGCAGTTCAGCCCCATACCCTCTCACGAGTGAAACAACCTGGTTTTTAAAGGAAAGCTCTGCCTTTATAGAGAAATAAACTGAGTTTTTTACTGTTGTCATTTGGGTTTGAGTGCTGGATGGGTGCCATGCATAAGCATGCAGAGTACTGTGTCTGCTGCACTGCCTGTGGTGAGGGTTGCTGTGCCCTAAGCTCATGGAGCCTGGAACTCACACATCTTCCCTGGCTGCAAGCCCTGAGGGAGCTGTTCCTCCTGTGCTGAGGGCTGCCAGGGTGCCTTTGTGACTTGGGAGGAGCAGGTTCAGGCTGTGCTGTACTGGTGTCTTGAGCACCTGTGAATGTCACCTGCACTGATGGGAGCTGACACTGACCATGCTGAGGCCAGGGCAGACACAAGCCCTTGTGTGCCAGCTGCTCTGGAGTGTCTCTGCCCTGCTGCACCCCAGCTGGCCTCTACAGAGGCAAGCCATGCACTTGGTTTCCTTCCCCAGATGGAGCAGGGGAAGCTGCAGCATGTCTGGTTTCTCTGACAATTGACAGCTTGCAGTTGTGTTCTGGCCGGGCCCCTCGCTGCTGGGTTCCTGTCCCATCTCTGCACAGCTGCCCTTCTCAGGCTGGTGGCACTGACAGCCCAGCTGAGCCCCAATCCCTGCCTGCAGCTGGAGTAGCAGGGCCAGACTCCCAGCGAGTGCCACAGGCACTGGCAAGGCCTGGGGTGCCATGGATCAGTCTGGAGCTGTGCACATTTTTCTTCAGTTGTGCTTTTGCATATTGAATGTGGTTTCATGCCTTTTGTCCCTCAGCTGGGAGTACAGAGCAACATGTAACTTGTTAGGGTGAGCAGGTCCTTGTCAGGCCTTCACCTTCCAGCACTCATCTCTGCAGTTCCCCCCCTCCTGCACTGCCAGTCGGAGAAGTGGTGGCTTGGGGTTTGGTTTATTTTTTTGTTTTGTTTGTTTGTTTTTGTGTTTTGAGTTTTTTGTGGTTGGTTTTTCTTTTTCAGAGGGAAAGGGTTTTTTCCCCAACAACACAACCTGATTTTACATTTAATGTCAGACTTTTGTGTTCCTTTTTTTTATTCGGTCAAAACCTCTGCATGTTGACTTTTTTTCATGCCTTCCCTAGTTCCTCACCTCTGCTACACAGTCTGATCCTTTGATTCTTTGTCTGTGCCTCTGGCCTGGCTAAAAATCTCCTGATAGCAGGCATGTCTGCTATGCCATTCCAAGACAGAACTTCTAAACATTTTCCAGGGCACTAGAACATCCTTAAAACTATTGTATTTCCCTCACAGCCCTAGTTTTTTTTTTAATGTACCTCCTTAAAAAAAGCTAGCAGGCAGAACAAGGTATTTGTGACTCTGGAGCTGTGGCCATGGTCCCTGCAGCCCAGCAGCAGTTGCATCCCTCTGCCAGGGTGCTTTTGCTCCTCAGGTACCCCTCTCCTCACATGAACAGGGAGCAGCACAGGCCCCCCTCTGGCCAGCAGCCTGTCAGGGTCAGACCCTGTCCCCCTTCTTGGCCCTGCTGCTGGGATGTCTCTGCTCTCTGCAGAGAAGCAGCCATAATGTCACCCTCAGTAGGACAGCCTGCAGCTGGTCCAGCGGCACCACAGAGCCCAGCTCGCAGCAGCAGCTCTCCCTCAAGGGCCAGAGGGGTGTGAGGTGACCATGGAGGACCTCCAGCTCTTGCACAGCATGCAGGAACAGATCTCCTATGGGCCAGGACACATGCACTGAAGACCTCGTACATGTATGCATGCATGGACACACACAGAGACCTGCAGCTCTGATGCTGCCTTTGAGCCAGGATGCTTTTATTGAAAAGACCCTGCCACAGGAGTTGCTTCTCCTATCCTTTCCCTGCCTAGTCCTGCAGCAGGAGCTGAGCAGCACCTGGAAGGAAAAGTCCTGAAAGTGCTTTTACTGGGAGATTTAGTCCTGGAAGACACTGGATCCTGTGATGCTTGAGTCCAGGGCTGCAGAGCCTGTCTGTGGCAGGCTGCAGAGCACAGCATGGAGGGAGAGCAGCAGCTAGGGCAGCAGGGAGCCTCCTTGTTTCACCCCATTCCCTCCAACTGAGACCTTGGCAGGCCTCACCACATTGTCTCCTCCAGGCAGCACAGTGCCTGTGCTGCTCAAGAAGTGCTTGGCAGCTCCCCTCAAATAGCCTGAATGTGCCAGCACTGAGCCCTACGGGGGACAGAGCACAGCCATGCCCTGACACTGCCCACGCTCCCAGCCCTGGGGGGCTCCCACCAGCACGCCCTGCCCTGGCTGCAGGCTCTGCGGGCTGGCCAGGTACTGTGACAGCACTGGCTCCTCATTGTCACTTGTGTCTTTGTCCTCTACAGCAGACAGAGAATTTGAAGCCCCTGCACAGCCATGACAGGGTGCAGTGGAGCCCTGTTCTCCAGCAGCAATCCACTCATCCCCTGTGCTGGCTGGGCCCAGCCCCACAGACAAACCCTCCTACCACCTGTCCTGGCAGTGCTGGGGCAATGCCTGCACTGCCCTGCTCCCTCAGCCCCGGGGCCCTGAGGGGAGCAGCTCCTGCTCTCTGCAAGCAACCCCCAAGATCAAACAGGCAGCTGAGAGCAAGGTCTGCCCCCTGATGCAGGTCTCCAGTGCCACAGCTGCACCGAGGGCTTTGGCCAAGCCGCTGCACAGGGACATGGCCTCCCCTCAGGCCAGTGCATCAGCCCCTCGGCACCCCTTGCCTCCCCTCCACCCCAGCCGGTGCTGTGGCCCCCCACCCATCCTCAGCTTCATGCTTTGCACTGGGAGGGGAGGGGGGCCAGGTGTGTGGGATGGGCAGGGCCACGCTCTGCATGCATGGCTTGGGAGCTGGCTCCATGCACATCCCCAGACAGGTGCCCTCAGGAAAGCGCAGTTCTGATACGTGGATCGTCGCATGCTGAGTTCCAGGCTTGGCGCCTGGTGCTGCCTCTTCTTCCAAGGCCTGCTTTGGCTCTGGCAGGACACCCGAGATTCCAGACGGCAGAGCTGGTGCTGCACTTACACCTCGATGATATTGACTGAGGGAGATTTCTTCTATGAGAGAAAAATCTGCTTTAAGACCCTGCTTTGCTGCACCCCTGGGATCAGACCCCATCAGAGCCCCTCAGCCTGTGGCACGCATCAAGACCAGCAGACCTCAGCAGAACAGGGTCAGTTAGGAGTAGGGATCCAAGAGGAGGGATCTCTTTGGCAAAGAGTAATCAGCAAGCTGAAAAATCTGGAGGAGGGGAACTGGGGCTGTGAAGTCCAAATAGGAAGTTTCTGCTCCTGACATCTGCTGGAGACCAAGACGTGGAATCAATGGGGCAGTCAGGCAACACAGTGAGGGGAGTTCCTACCCTTGACAGACATGGCAGATGAGACACAAGCAAAAACCTAACATATGGTCCCATTAGAGCATCAGGGCTATAAATCACTGTCTTTGGCAGGTAACAAAGGGAGAAATGTCAGGTGCTAAGGGAACAGCAAGATGAAGGTACTGCTCCCTCCCCATCCACACTCTGGCACAGCACTTCCATCAGGGTGAGGAAGGGGCTCTGGAATGACTTGTGTGGTGTTGACCTGGAGCCAGCTGCAGCGAAGGCAGAAAGTGAGCAGTGACAGATCAGCGCAGGAACCATGAGAGCAGCTGCCTAGCATGTCCACTCCTGCCTCAACAGGCAGGAGCCAGACCAGTCCATCAGTGCAGGAGAGGTGCAGCCTTGGAGGGGCATGATGAAGGGTCTGTTACAGTCAGAGGTCAGGTGCCACCCTGCAATGCAAGAGCTATCCCATCTGTTATATCCTGTTGCCTCATCCAGTGTTTATCCTGCAATCGCCCATTGGGACACACACTGCCCCAGAGATCAGGGCTCACTGCACCCTAAAAGCCCTCAGTCTTTGAGGTGAGAGCACAAGCTGCGGTGTTTCCGTTTCTGGAGAGAGCCAGAATCCGTGCAGGCTGTAAGTCCCAGCAGACGCCCCAGGCCATCCCTCCTGCCAGCCCTCCCCACTCACCTTGCTCCGCAGCAGCCCCCCGCTCGGTCGCTCTGGCGTGCTGTGCTCCGAGGACGGCTTTGTCTTCTCCTTGTTGTTGTTGGAGTCATTATCCTTGATGATATCATATTGTCTGCAGAACAGGGCGATCACCGCTGCCAAAAGACACGCTGGATGAAGGACTCCCTCACAGTGGCTGCCTCTGTCTCCCCTCCCCACAGCATCCCAGCTGCAGTGCAGTTGTGCCCAGGGCTCCTCAGAGTGCTGCACACCCACACACCCACCTGCATCAGCCTGTATCACCCCAGGCACCTCTGCATGTGTGGCCAGGCCAATTTCCTTGGGCAGACAGGCATGGATGTGGCTAAGGCCATTGGGCCACATATGAGGTGCTCAGCACTTAGCAAAGGCAGATGCTGAGGCACTCAAAGAGGGACAGCGAGGTCAGTGGGCAGCTGCGTGGGTTTTGGAGTGCCTCCAGCAAGGCATTAAAGTTACTGAGCTGGTGCCTGTGACCCTCACAAAAGCCAGCCTTTGTCTTTGTCTGTGCAAACTGGCTGTGGGGTCAGTCACTCCTGCTTTCATACGCATCTCATGCAGCATGTCCCACACCTGGGAACCCCAACACAGGAGTCTGGAGCCATGCCCCCAAGCGTGACCATGCTGGACTCACTCAACCCACAGTGTGTGTGTGATAACACACAGGCACACACAGACAGGGCCTGCCTCCTCCCAGCTGGCATCCTGACACGTCAACCTGTGCCTGGGGTGTTACTACCAGCAGTCATCTTGTATTTTCTTCTAGTGAGCTAGAAAAGTGTCAAGGCCAGGGCAAGGAGAAATTTCTGCAAGATGCCACTACAAAATCCACATTTACTGGAAAGGGAGCAAGGGATCAATGACTTCCCATTCACAGCGGCTGCATGTGCCCAGTCAGGAGCTGCCTTACCTCTCAGGCTCCCATGCTCCCAGGGCAGCCTGCTGCCTGCTGGAGCACTGGCTTTAATTGTGCCTGTACAGGAGCAAATCACCCACTTTACAACTTTAGCAGACTAAGGCACAGCCTCTACCAGCTAGTGCAGCAGTGTTATCAATCACGACATCTAAGGCCCAAGCAACACAATTATCACTGTCAGCTGGGGTGTTCCCACCCTGCAATTCCAGGTCCTATTCTGTCTCCTGCTCTTCCATATACTCCAGGCCATAACTGCTGAGTAGTGGCTGTGGTTGCTCCTTTTACTCCACAGGCTCCAGCTCCTACAGAGGCTCAATGGACTTAGTAGAAATGGTGCCAGACCCTCCCCAATGTGCCTCTGCACTCTCTTGATCCACATCCCCTTTGTGAATTGTGGATTGCACCTTTGCCCCAGCCTGCCAGAAGACTGCCTGTGGCACTCACCTGCCCACATGAGCAGCACAGCCACAATGATAATAATCTCGCCTGTCTGCAGCTGCCGGTCTTTGTCCAGCCCTTCCATGGTGATGTCACCTGCAGAGAAGAGACTCCAAGCAGGGCTGGCAGCAGATAACCCCTCACTACAGCAACACTGAAGGATTTAAGAATTCCAAAGGAGAGAAGCCCACCTCCCCCAAACAAGGGTGTGGGATGACATCCTGTCTGGGGAGAGGACATGCGTCCTGTGGCTTTCCTGTGTCAGATAAACCACCCTTATTACTAAGGTAGTCAGGGATTCCAACAGCTTGTTTGGATTCATGTAGGGACTGTAAAATGCATGCCAGTAATCACTAAAGTCTCTGTCTACACAGTGACCAGGGCAGGTCAGGTCAGTTTAACACAGAAATTCTGAGGAAAGTATCTGCTTGCCCTGCCATACTCAAGACCTGTTTCATGGTTGGTGCTAGAGACAGGCTCCTGTGCCCTCTATGGGCACCATCTCTCTTGGATTCCTCGATTATCTCTCATGGACCAGCATGCAGGTAGCCCCAAGGCAACACAGATATGAGTAGTAAAGGAGACCATGGGGCTCTGTCATTTGTCCTTTGGTAGCCTGCAGACTGGAAGATCTGAGAGTCTGTTCAGTACTGGCTTACTACAGGCAGCAGCTGGGCAGGCCCCAGCAACTGTCCTGGCCAGTCAGCCTAGCTGAATAGGTGCCAGGACCTGGGATAGGAGGGCTGCAAACCACGGCTTAGGGACATTATCGTGGACACATAGTGGACACATAGTGGACACAACAGCAGCCTGTACAGCCCTCTGTGTCCCCAGTAGCCTGCTGCTCAGGGCAGCACCTTCCTCACTGGTTGCTGAATCTGTGCCCATCTACTGCACAGGCTCCAGGTGTGGCTCCACCAGCAGCACCTGGGTGAGCTGGAAGGAGGTGCCTCACCTTGGTTGGAGCTGTTGGAAGGCAGGCGGTCGGTCTCCTTCAGGGTGCGGAAGTGGACACGTTTGCTAGCCTGGCTCTCCCCATACAGGCCAATGCTCTGCACCTGGATGATGTAGTCAGCATCCTCTGCCAGGTCCCACAGTACACAGGCACGGTTGGTGGTGTTCACCTCCCGGATGAAGCGCTGCATCTGGCCATCCTGCCTCTGCCAGAGGGAAGAGCTGTTACCCCCAGGAGGCTGCTTCCAGCTGCACCAGGTACAGGCTCCCAGCTGCAGGGCTATGCCTCACTCTTCCCTTCCCAGACAACCATCCATCCCAGGGTGGGCCAGACTGGCCAGCACTGCCTATTCAGCATGCCTGCATGGCCTGAGAGCCAGGCACCTCCCTGGAGAAGACACGATGACCCAGGGCTGCATAGGCAGAGCAAGGCAAGCAAAGGAGGGTTTACGTCATGGCTGAAGCACCAGCCTTACCTAAAGAAATCCCAAGGAAGCCATTGGAGGGACTACTCCCAATGCAGCCCACAGTCTTCTGCCTCCCACCAGGATGGATGGCTCAGATGGGGCACCCTGGCAAGGGCTGCTCAGCAGCAGAGATGTCCTCGGGCAGATGCCAGAGGAGCCTTGGACTGTGGTAAAAGGACTGACATAGGAGCATGCTGGTAATCAGTGTCCCCAGCCCCCTGGGGACAGATCCTGGATACCTGCTGTAGAATGGCATAGCCGATGACCACGTCTCCTTCAGGTACATCCCAAGAGACTGTGGCAGAGTTTGCCTTCAGCTGTGTCACAGTCACGTTGACAGGGGACGGTGGCCTGTCTGGGTGAGCCAGGCATGGATCGAGGCGAGGCACAGGAAAGAGGCAGAAAAAGATGTCTCAGAACAGGCACTCAACCCTGCACATCACCATGGGGCCTCTCCAACAACTGCCAGTGGCATCATGTTGGCTAGGGCTACAGGGAGCACCTTCCCTGGTGAACCTGTCCCCAGGAGATGAGTGGCACAGCAGATGCCTTGCCAGCAGCAACAAACGCATAGCACGGTGTTTCCTGGGCTGGCAGGCAGCTACCTGCTGTGTGCATGAGGAGTGTGCAGGCACAGAGCTCTGGGGTTGCCCTGTGGATAGGCACACCACAAACGCCTGGCACACCATCCAGAACGGTGTAGGAAGCAGCCCAGACAGAGCAATGATATATTGATCGTGACAGACAAATGGGGCACCTTGGAAAAAACACACTCTACAACTCAATCTGGCTATCTCCTCTGCCTAGCATCACTCCTTGCTCCAGGGCATGGAGGAAAGGCCAATGCTGAAGGCAGAGCTGGCTGTCCCAGTGATGCCTAGAAAATAGAACAGATCTTCCCAAACACATTAAGAGTGAATGTAAGCGCAAACTTTTACTTGAAAGCTTTCAGGAACACAAGATGGTGAAAACCTTATGTGGTATAGTAATGCTACAATTTTTATAAGGTTAGGCAATTAGTATACTTATCATATACTGTTCAATTAAAATGTTAGTTGGTTAGGTAATAATTCCTGGGGTCCTGCCACACTGAAAGCAGTCCAGAAGTTTCTTTTGTCCCTCTTTTGTTATGCCTGGTCCAGATTCTGGTTGGAAAACAGAACATCCTTGTAGCTGGTTCTCTTCTTAGAATAAGACTAAAGAATACTTTCAGGAATGTGTTTATAAGATGAGCTTATTGTTCCTAAATGTAGAAAAGAAAGATAGGAAAAGTACTAGAAGCTACAACCATGCATTAACAATCTACAAAGTCACAAATATATGAAAAATATAAAAAGCTAAAGATCTTAGGCATCACCAGCAGTGCAGTGCCGTTGGCTGCAAAGCTGGCAGCAGTGCTTGGCCATTGCTGTTCTATGGAAAGCAGACCTGACTGACCTATGGTCTGCACAATTGCCACTTTGAGATTTCACAGCACTAAGGGCACAGCAGGATCCCACACAGTCCTGCACACAAAGTCAAATTTTGGCTGCAAGTTAGACACAGGAGCACATGAAAGACATTGAGGCTGCTGTTTGTGTGTTCCCACTCCTCACATATAAATCAGTGCCCTTCTACAAGCTGCCTGTGTAGCAGCTGGGACTACAGGGTCAGTGCTGTGATTTATACAGAAAAAGAGGTCCGGAGGCACCTGAGAACAAGAGAAAGGACATTCACATCTGCATTCATTCACATCTGAAAGTGCATTCATTCACACCTGAATATACCCAGCTTCAGATCAAACCAGAGGAAGGCTGTGGTTTACACTCTGAGAAATTCAGGGTTGTGGTTTGCTATGGGCAATTAAAGCAGAGAGGAAAGCCCAGAAAACACGTTCTAAATGAGATCCTGGGACTGAGTGTGTCCCCAGAAGTTTGACACACCACCAGGAGAGAGGGTCACCAGAGAAAAGGACACCACAGGATTCTGTTTTTTTTCCTTCAGAAAAGGAGTCTGGAAAACTGGAAAGGATTCAAAGATACACTCAAACATCCTTTACTCCACAAAGAATGTGTCTCTGTAGAGTTTTGCCCATGGGGATCTGGTTCATCACTACCCTATGAGAGGGAGGGAGTCTCTAAGCCTTATCTGCATGCACACCCTGCTCACCTACAAGCCAACAGTAAAACAGGCTGAACAAAGCTGCAGACACAGCCCTTTCCATTGCCCAGGGTGTATGTACTCTGTTGGCACAGGAGCTGAGCGTCCTGCAGATGTAATTATAGAATCATTGTGGTTGGAAAAGACCTCCAAGATCATCAACTCCAACCTTTGACTGAATAACCCTATGCCCACTAAACCATATTGCAAAGTGTCATGTCCAGTCATTTCTTGAACGCTTCCGGGGTTGGTGAATCTACCACTGTCCTGGGCAGACTGTCCAATGCTTGACCACTCTTTCAGTGAAGAAATTGTTCCTAATACCCAACAAGAACCTCCACTGGCACAATTCAAGGCCATTTCCCCTTGTCCTGTCACCTGTCCCCTGGAAGCAGAGCCTGACCCCCACTTGGCTCCACCATCCTGCCAAGGAGTTGAAGAGAGTGAGAAGGTCCCCCCTGAGCCTCCTTTCATCCAGTCTGAGTTCCCTGAGCTCCCTCAGCTACCCATCAGACTTGTGCCTCCGTCACTTCCCCAGCTCAATGTCCTCCTTGTTGTGAGCGGCCCAAAACTGCCACCAGGATGCCAGGTGCCTCAGCAGTGTCCAGCACAGGGGGAAAATCAATGCCCTGGTCCTGCTGCCACACTACTGCTGACACAAGCCAGGATGATCTTAGCCTTCTTGGACAGATCATGTTTAACTGCTGTCAATCAGCACGCCCAGGTCCTTTTGCACTGGGCCATTTTCCAAGCTGGTCTGGTTTTCTGCTCCAGCCACGGCTGCTCAGCTGCTCAGGCAGCACGCTGTCAGCCAGCAAACAACTGCTCCTCACACTGTCCCAGACACAGGCATTTCAAGTGTGGGTGTATGGGGGACTGCATGTTTCTGATTGTCTTCAAGCCTGAGAACAGTTGTCCTAGGTTACCACTAGTGTCAGTTAGCGAGCTAGGTTTGTGCTAGCAAAAATAATGGGGTCAGAACAGCCCAACAATCCAGTGCTGGAGATTGGTCCAAGAACTGATTTAGTCTGCACCAGCCATTATGTGCTCCAACCACTCTTGGGCATGGCTTGGGAGCTAGGACAAGCCAGAAAACCATTCCTCACAGGTAGCACTGATGTGCCTCCCTCTTTGGAACTCATGAGTTTAATACCATGGATATGACCAGACCCTGCCAGCTGGCCTCGGGACAAGAATAGGACATGGTGCTTCACAGGATACATCCACAGTAATGAATTAGGTTGGTTTTTTTACATTTAACAGAATTAGAAAAGTCCTGAATATGCGCAATGGGGGCAGTTTGACTACCAACCTTTAAGTGTACATGCGGAAATTAAAGATAGGGTCTGACATCTCTGCGACACAGAAGTTTGTGGATGGAGCTTGTAGCAGCTGTCCAGCTCATCTCAAGAATTTTCTAGGCTTTTGTGGGGCACCCAGCCTGTACCAGCTGAGGTTTTCAGGCTGGGGATGCTGAGACACTGCCCTGGGACTGAGTCACTTGGTGATTTGAGAACAAAGGCACTGCATAGATTCACAGGCCATGCTGCTGAGTCCACACAGTGCTGACAAGTGTTCCAACTGTATTTAGTCAGAGCTTACACAGGCCCAGTGCAGGGACTGTCACTCACTGGCAGCAGAAGGGTGAGAGGACATGGGGGCACAGCAGACCCACATGCACATGGCTTGTCAGTGCACCAGACCTCACACATCCTAAGCACACTTGGTACAGACTCCAGGCCAGCAGCCCTGAGCCTGTGTGACAGGAGACATGGTGTCCAGGCTACAGTTCTGCATTAGAAAAACCAGTGTTCCTTGATCAGTTTGACTCTGAATGAACCGCAGAAAGTACATATCTGAGCACATGGCATTTGCACATCCCTTCAGGAAGTAACAAGACAAGAAGCCTCAGAAGTCAAAAGTTAGGAAGCTCACCCTACATACACATAGCAATGTTTAATCCAAATCACCTCTCCTCTGGAGACAGGCTGGGAGAGTTGAGGTTGTTCACCCTGGAGAGAATGCTCTGATAAGATATTGGAGCCCTTTCCAGTGCCTTTCCAGGACACAGGGAATGGCTTTTCACTGCCAGAGGGCAGGGATGGATGGGATATTGGAAAGAAATTGTTCCCTGTGAGGGTGGTGAGGCCCTGGCACAGGTTATCCAGAGAAGCTGTGGCTGCCCCATCCCTGGAAGTGTTCAAGGCCAGGCTGGATGGGGCTTGGAGCAACCCAGTCTAGTGGAAGGTGTCCCTGCCCATACCAGGGGGGCGGAATGAGATGGGCTTTAAGGTCCCCTCCAAACTACACCATTTCAGGACTCTATGAAATTCAAGATGAGATCTCAAAGTTGTTACAAGACCTCCAAAGGACAAAGCTTTGTGTATAATCCCCACACTGCATCTAATACTGCCCAACCTGCTCTGCAGCTGAGATCAGTGCAGCTTTGTACCAGAGCTATTGCCATAAAGGTCTGTGAATGCAAGGGCTCCAAAAAGCACACTCTCTGAAGCCAACACATTCTAGCTATAAAGTCAAGATGCTGCTGGGCTCTCTGGGAAAAGTGTGCCACTGTTTAGCTCGATGCATTAACTGCTAATGATTTTACATCACTTATAAATGATCCACCTTCGCTTTTTATTAAAGCCATATTACAAAAGGGGCACCCCCACAGAAAGCACAGTCACTTACTTAAGGCCTGGCATGGGTTTCGCCCTGTCTGTATAGCAGTGTGCTCCTTTTGGGCCTGATTAAGGGATGGGAAGAGCTGGACTATGTACAGGAGCCAGCAGCACTGCAGCCTGTGGCTGGACACTGGGAGGGATGGCCAGTGGGCAGTTGAAGAGATGGCCAGAGGGCAGTGGGAGGAATGGCCGGTGAGCTGTAGGAGGGATGGGCAATGGACAGTGGGAGGGATGGCCGGTGGGCAGCTGGACACAGGACCAGATATGCCACGCATCCTGGCTCCATGGGTCAGCAAAGGGGCCAGATACCCTTCACGAGGGATGCTGGTACATGTGGTGCTGCAGAGGGACAGGGCACGGCGCCACCGGTGCCCTCCCCATCCTGCTGTGATCCGGAGAGTGGACCACCCCTGCCCCCCGGCCCATGCCCTTGGGGCTGCCGCTCAAGGGCACCCAGATGTTTGCCCAACTTACTGCTGCAGCAGGGAGTAAGCACCAGACTGCACATCTAAAAATAAGTGGCCCCTTTTTAACACCCCTGACTGCATCTCCTCCTGAATCCGTCAGTACGTCTTTTGCAACACGGCAGAATGTAGCAGAACAGGTCTGGTACTCGCAATTCGATTTCATATCTCAGTAACCTGCCGAGGGTCAAACAGACAGCAGGAAGCGGCTGCTCACAGCGGGCCATCCCGGCGAGTCAAAGGACACAAGGACAGCGGTGCCGCGGGTGCACTGCGCTCGATGTTCCAGCGAACAGCGGCAGAAGGGACAGGACCCCCGTCACCCGGCCGACCCCAGCCCGCCGCAGCCCTGAGAGTCGCTGCCCAGGGCAGGAGCTCCCCCGGGGCAGGACGGGACGCGGGAGCCGCGCTCCGGCAGAGCGCCCACTCCGACCCGCGCCCCGCCCGCGGCGGGAGCCCTTGGGAACCCCCGGGAAGGGCAGCGCGGCAGCGGCCGTGCCCCGGGGAGGGGACGCGCCACGGTCGGAAGGCACAGGGGACTCGGAGGCCGCGGCGCCCCGGGGGTGCCCGAGGAGTCCTCGGGGATCGCGTCAAAGGCCACGCGGGGGATGCAGTGAGGCCGGCGGGGGCAGCTGGCGAGGACCGCAGCCCACGGCAGGGGCGGGCGCNACCACCAGCGCCGCTCCCCGTATCGCTGTCGTGTAGTCCCCAACGCCCCGCCGCAGGCTGCACCCCCAGCAACCCCCAGCGCCCCCTCTCCCCGTGCTGCCCCCGCCGTAGCCCGCAGTGCCAACTATTTCCATGCGGTACCCCCAGGAACCCCCAGCGGCCCCTCTCCCCAGCACGGGAAGCTCCACGTGCAGGCGCCAGTCCTGGGCCGTGGGCCCGCGGTCACGCCTATGGCAGCGAGCAGCGCTGCAGTCACCGGTGTTGGTCACTGACAGATGCTGACATTCGGGATGGTGCCCCCAGTACAGTCCCACGGCTCCTCTGCACCTGGGGGTGCTCTGACCTTCCAGGGTGCTCCTCCACATGTACATGAAGACACAGGCATGGGCTCTGCCCCACCCCCAGGAAAGGCGGCACTGGATGTGCCTAATGAAGTGGTAGAGAAATAAGGAAATGAACTCAAATCATCCTCTATTACCTTACAGCAATAACCTATTACTTTCTGCGAGCGAGGCAGACTGAAAGGAGTCGTCAAGCCAAGATGGAATCTGTAGTTCCAAGAGGCTGCTAAGATGGCTCAGCCTAGCTGCAGAACTTGGTAGGGCAGACTTGGGGACTCCTGAGGCTCCTCTGTCCAGCTGATGTCCTTGGCTGCAGCCTTTGTTGTCCTGCTGTGTAGAGTAGCTAGAGCCAAATGGCAGCTTAGACCATGCCATGAAGGGTCGGCCCACAGCAAAAGTACATCTGTGTGTGCATGTGTGCAGACATGTGGGCATAGACATCCATCGTTCAGTGCCCTAGGGCCCCTAAAAGTCTTTACTTTGTCACTTCAAAAGGTCTTTTCTAGTTATAGGAGAATTGGTCTGTGCTTTGGGGAGAAGTGTGGAAGACTTAGGGTAGTCATGTTGCCATGCGAAGGATTTAATCTGCAGTGCCTGCATGCAAAAGACAAGTTCCAGCTAAGTGGAAACTGAAGCCTGTCAGAATTCACGTTAACTCTGCAGCTGCATGGCAGGTTAGGTGATCAAAATGGTCCCATCTAGGTTGTTAAGTGCTGCTTTTCAGATGTTCTTGGCAGATCAGGAGACTGCCTCTTTCCTGTGCTGAGCTTCATTGCTGCTGCAGTCCACAGTGGTGAGGAGGAGAGTGAGCCTGGTACTGCTTTCCCAACAGTTCTGTTCCAAAGCTCCTTCTCCCTCTAGCTGCATTACAGGGCGGGAACTTCAGGAAAGCCAGGGGTAGAGCTGGCAACTGTAAAACTGTGACTGCAAGATGTTTTACAGGAACAGTTTGCCAGTTATGTCTTCTCTGCAAGGTCCACTCTCACTTGGTCACTGTGAGAATCATTTCATTATTGCAGAGCTGGCTATTGGTGTTAATGTTGACTGCTCCATAGCCAATCTTTGCCAACCAAGGATCCCTGGCTTGCCCAGCACTACTCTGGCCTGCACAGGAGTGCTCAGACACGTTATTTGAAAAGCTCAGTGCTGTCAGGGTCAGGTATCAGTCAGTAATGCCACTTTTTTGATAGCAGAAACAGGTGGTCATTAGCACTGTGGAACAATTTATTCTGCATCCTTCCCCCAAACTACTTAAAAGTGGTTCAGTTTCTATGTCCTTTCCCTGTGCAGCCCTATTGCTTGTGCAGGGTAAGAATTATGCTGTGATAGGGGAATTTTGTGTCTGATCACTCTGGCATTCCCAGGCTTCACACACACACCTTCCAGATCAATGCTGGACATGGGAAAGGACATGCTGTGCCTCGTAGGACAATCCTGGGAATTCAGTGACTGTCACAGAGTGCATGTCGTGCTTTAGGAGCTGGTGATGGCATTTGCCTTTGTGGGTTCAGTCTATAAATAATAAATACTGAGAGTGCAAATTCTCTACACATTTTTAATTATAATTTGAGTATTTGGGGTTTTGGCCAGGCAAAATTCAATTTGCAATCAGGAACAAATCAGGAACTAATGCATCTAAATTGTATTATATGCCTTGCAGTGCCTTGTACTTAGAATTCAGTGGGGAAATCCAGCAGCAGCCTCAAGATCCCAGCCTCACCTCTACAGCCTGGCCAGTGGGCTCCAAAGTCCCAGCCTGTCCCTAGCAAATATAAGGTTCTGAGAGAGGTGCTGGCAGCAAGAGAATGTCCTGCCCATGATGCAGGAGCCTCCTGTACCTGCATCACATCACCCTGCTGTCATCTTCCTCTGCCCAGCAGAGGAATACAACAGCAAGGACTCGCAGCGCATCAGGAACTGACCTCTGCCACTGGAAAAGGTTTGGATTTGGTTTATCATCTGCTGCATAATTGGATTTGGGGAATTCAGTGCTGCCCAAGAACAGATATTTATACTTTTTATTATCACAGGGTATTGTGAAGTTGAGAGTTTTGCTGTGCAATTATGTGCAATGTGAAAAGTAATTTATTCTGTTGCATTTAGACCAGATGCCCAATTACTTCTTCTGGCGCTTCTAGCTTCTATTGTAAGAAACAAGTAATAACAGTTTGCTCTCTCTCTGCACTGCGCCATCTGCAACACAGCAGACCCTGGTCATCTTTCACAGCTGATCATTTCTTTTTAACCCTTTTGTTATGGGACAACTAGACAGCATATGGTGTTTGAGATGTGGGTTTCCTGTGTGTCAATATATTCATAGTAGTGTTACCACTTAGCCCTTTCTCAGATCATTTTCGGCATGTGAAGCCACGAAAGCCAAGAGCCTGGTAAAGCTGAAAAGTGGTCTGACAGGTCTATCAACAGCCCAAGTATTCAGCACTGTCATGGTCAGTGAACACACAACTGATGGAAGCTGATGAGCAGCCCTATCAAAGCCCACCCTTGGGAAAGAAGTTGATTTGTTATTGCTCTGATAAAAGCACAAAACACTGAACGTGAGGCAGGAAAGGTAGCCCTCTTCATCAAGAGAATGGGAGCGCTGGGCAAGCACTGGACCCCAAGGCAGATGCTGCTTTGTAGTGACCAGCTGCCAGGCAAAAGGGGGTGTCATGCCCCTCTGTAATGGGCATACAGCCTGCCAGAAACCTGCTCTGGCTCTGATCTTCTGCCTGTTAGTACTGCTGTCTCTTCTGGGTTTGGTGTTCAGCCAGGGGCTTGGGCTTCAGGGAGGAAGAAAACTCACCTGGGACTGGCTGGAAAACTCACTGGGATGATCCTGGCTGGATACCAGGTACTCATCAAAGCTGCCCCATCACTCCCCCCCTCAACTGGGCAGGGAAGAGAAAATATAATGAAACACTCACGGATTGGGATTGGGTTAAGGACAGGGAGAGCTCACTCACCAATTACTGTCATGGGCAAAACAGTCTCAATTTTGGGAAATTAATTTATTACCAATCAAATCAAAGTAGGGTAATGAGAAATAAAACCAAATTGTAAAACCATCTTCTCACCACCCCTCCTTTCTGCCCCAGCTTAGCTTCACTGTCCAGTTCTCTCCCTCCTCCCCCTCAGCAGTGCAGTGGGACGAGGACTGGGATCAATTCATCACAGCATGTCTCTGCCACTACTTCCTCCTCAGAGGGAGGGTCCTCACACTCCTCCTCTGCTCTCACATGGACTCCTCCATGGGCTGCAGGTGGGTCTGTGCTCCCTGATGGTCTTCTGGTGGCTCCAGGTGAGTCTCTGGTCCCACGTGAATCTTTGTGCGCTGCAGGTGGGTCCCTGCTACCCCTGGACCTCATAGACTGCAAAAGAATCCCTGCTCCAGCACTTGGAGCACCTTCTCTCATTCCTTCTGCATTGGCCTGGGGGGCTGCAGGACTATTGCTCCCACGTACCCTCACTCCTCTCTCTGGCTGATACTGTGTACAGTTTTTCCCCATCTTAAATCCCAGAAGCCCTGCCACCATTGCTGATGGGCTCTGCCTTGGTCAGGGACAGGTCTGTCTTGGGGTCAGCTGGCTTTGGCTCTGCTGGACATAGAAGAAGCTTCTAGAAGCTTCTCACAGAAGCCATCCCTGTAACCCCCTCCCACCAAAACCCTGACATGCAAACCCAATACAACTCCTTTAAGAGGGACTTTTGGGCAAAGCAGCTTATGGTGAAAGCCTAAATTAGCCTGGGTTGTTTAGCCTAGAAACTATGAAACTGAGGGGGATGTGCTGACAGCTTCTCTGTAGATGCCTGACAGCTGCCAAGCATATACGTGGCTGCTGTGGAGACTGGAATGGCCTGTTCCATGTCTGGGGTGGAACTTCAGCCCATGTTGGCCTGGCCCACAAGGAGACCAGGGCTGATCGTCCTCGTGAGACTAGGGAATTTTGATTTAGTTTCCAGCCACTCCTCCACCTCAAGAGCTGTCTTGCTGTCATTCTCATGACACCCTCTCCCTGGAATTGCTTCTGACAGGGCCAAAGTAATTTGCCAGCTGCATCACTGGCCCTGGGATCTGCTCCTTGTGTTTGCTTGTGCTGGCTGTGCGACTGTTCCCATAATTTGGGAGCAGAGATGAAGTTCCTGGAGAGAGGGGAGAGCTTGTGCTTGCCAGCCAGCCTGGCTCTGCCCCACGTGTGTGCTCAGTGTGGTGCTGAGCCCACCTGCTCTGCTCTGCGTGCTCCACAAGGGCAGGCGCAGGGCCAGGGTTGTGTGGGAAGGAGGGGACACCTTTGTGATGCCTCTGTCTCCATGGCATAGGACAGGGAGCTGTCAGGGACACGGGGGAGTGAGACAAGGCACTGACTGCACAGCCTGTGTGATGGAGCCCGTGTGTGCACCAGGCCTGGCAGGGGTGTCATGCCCTGGAACCTCCCTCTCCTGCTCAGGGACTGTTCTGCAGCAGTCCTTGCATCAAAGTGCCTGCTGATGAGAGGTGGCCAGACCAGACTTTTTTGGGTGGTATGGACCCAGCCACCCTGCCTGGAGGGAGCTATGCAGACTGGCCTCAGACCTTTGAGCCAGCCACGTGTGTCAGGGCTGTGACCTGTCCCCACAGCAGGCACGTGGGCTCTGATGCAGCACCTGGAGCCAGTGGATGTAGGCTGCAAGTGTCCTCCCTGCTTTGCCTATACTCTGCACAGCAGCAGTTCTTAGGCAGCACCAGGGCCAGGGTGGTTGGAGTTTATCTTGAAAGATGGTATATGATGTAGCATGGCAAGATGTTTTGAAGAGGAAAGAGTTCAGCAGTAAGAAGTTATGAAATAATCCTGTAGGCTTTCAGGATATCCCCATTTCGAACACCAATTCAAACCGTCTTTGAAGAGCTGCAAGGGCAATATATAGATGTTATTGGGGCCCTTTCATTTTATGTATTGAATTTCATCTGCCCTTTCACCTCCCAACCACTCAGTATTCTAAGATGCTTCAGCACTTCTTTGTGGTTACCTTTTTATTTTTACTGCTCTGTGTAATCCTCAAACCTGACCTTAGTCCCTGCCCATTTACTTCCTGTATCACGAGGGAAACATTTTGAACAGTCCAGTGTTAATGTGGATCCCTGCAGGAGTCCTCCAGTGGCCTCACATCCCTGAAAATGCCAAATATCTCCTGCAAATGCTTTCTCTAGCCCTCAACAAGACAACCATCCTGTTTAATGCATGGCAGTCTTGCTTTTTAAAGAGGTTGAGGGCCTTGTCAAATTTTTTTGGAAATTCCAGTTGCAGCTGCAGCAAAATCTAACTGGTGAACCTGAGGTTCTCAGCACAGGAAGTACAGGGAGCTGCTGGGGTGAGACCAGAGGAGGCCACAAAGATGCTCTGAGGGCTGGAGCCCCTCTGCTCTGGAGAGCTGGGGGTGCTCAGTCTGGAGGAGGCTCTGGGGAGACCTTCAAGCCCCTTCCAGTGCCCAAAGGAAGCCTACAAGAATAATGGGAATGGACTATTTAGTAGGGCCTGGTGCAATAGGACAGGGAGCGATGCTTTAAACTGAAGGAGAGTCAATTTAGAATAGATGTAAGGAAGTTTTTCATAAGTGTGGCCAGACACAGATACAGGCTGCCCAGGGACATGGTGAGTGTCCCATCCTTGAAAGCATTCAAGATCAGATTGGATGGTGTTTTGAGCAACCCAATCTAGTAGAAGACAATCCTACTCATGGCAGGGCCTTGGCCTAGTTGACATTTAAAGGTCCCTTCCAACCCAAAGCACGTCATGATTCAATGTGTGGAAAAGTCTTCTTTTGAGGTTTACCTCTTTACCAAGTACTTAAATCAGATGAAGTCTGTCTCCCATTCACATCCTTCCTTTGCATATGAGCCCTCCTCCTTCCTATAACCCTTATTGCTGCTTGGGCTGCTCTCTGGTTCCCATGAGGTGAAGGAGCTGCCCACAAAAGCAGCACCACAGGTACCACCTGTCCTGGCCCGGGGCAGCACCCACTGCCTGTGGCAGTGCCTGGGCTGTGGCCCAGTGGCAGCAGGGCCAGCAGATGGGGGACCAGCCCACGCTGCAGTGGCACAGAGGGCTGAGAGCCTCCTTGGCCATGAGGAAGAACTGGAAAAAAAGCAGACAGCACTGGCTGTGATTTTCTCAACCTTTAATTTGGCTCTGTCTCCCCAGGCAGTCACTGGGACCCTGTCTCTGGTTACGGTCATTCTATGGCTCAAGGCAGGCTGTGTTTGAATCACTACCTGGCTTTTGTTACCTACTTCCAAAGAAGTGCTTCTGAAGTGCAACTGCACTTTTTGAAAACAAAAGCCTCTGATTGAGAAGACCTTTGAGTGTAATTCAGATGGGGTTTTGGACCTGATACAGCATGCATAAAAGAGGACACTGCACTAATTAATGTCTCAGCAGAGCTGTCCAATATAACCACCACCCCCTCCAATCTCATTCTCATTCCACTGTATTTTAATGATGAGATTGACCTACTTAATTTTGAAGGCAGCTGGCTTTCAGAGTCAAGCTACACTTCAAGAAATAGTGTAATGCTTACTGCTGGTTTCATTACCAGCATCAGAGTCACACAGCATCCCAGGATGACATTAACCCTCCAGGTGCCATGAAGGTCACCAAGCAAGCATCGAGGACCAGACTGCTCCAGGAGCTGGTCCCAGGCCATGGCTCTGCTCCCAAACACCTGCAGCGGTACAGGGAAACATTTGATTTATAGGTAATGTCACTCCAAGGAAAGGGAAGCAGTGGAAGAGCTTGCCCGGCACAGGTGTGGTGTCCTTACCATGAGAGATATGACAAACTAATGGGATGTACCCCAATGTGATACAGTGATAGAGCTAAGTGTAGGACTGCAATGATTTCATTCTCACATGCCACACTCAGCACCAGACTGTTCCAATAGGCAGGAATGACAAACTGCAGTGGATGTCTCTGTGTGAAGTGCATCCCATGTCACAGTTTCCTCTCAGCAGAACAGCTCCATTTTTTTTTTGACATTTTGGCATTATTAAGACCTTTCTAAAGCTACTGCATTCTATAACTTGCAGGGAAGGACAGTAAGTGATCTTCTGAAACTTACTGAATTTTTAATGACTTTTAACAAATCTTGGAACAGTGGGGAAATCCTTGAGGATTAAGAAAAAATAAAACAGAACAATTCCCAAACCAAAATATATTCTCTCTCCTCCTCCTCCAAAAAAACCATGCTCCAGGCCTCCAAAGCAAAATTCAAGCATGCCAGTACTTTAAAAAAGATGAGCTGCATGATGAGTGTAAGTACAGCTTAGTCTGAAATCTCCCTGACACACCAACAATTGACATTAAAGGGCATGAGAAGTAAGACCCAGCCAACATGGTTTCACAGAGAACAGTTTTCTGTAAACATTATTCTTTAATTGCAAGTCTGTGTTGGTAAAAGTAGCTGTTGACATCATAAATTTCTCTAAGGCCTTTTTCTTGGCCCCACATGTTATACAAGCATCAGTGGAGTACATTAAATGCTTGATATTAAGTAATTGTAAATAAGGATTTGTCCCAGAGAATCCCAGAGTCTGCAGCTATTTGACATCTTTATCAAGAATGTTAATGAAATGATATAAAAACTGCAAAGAAAATCTGCAGATTAAAAAAGCTGATGACAAATTAAATCAATGAAAAATTGATTATATAATCAAGCTTTCTGGAAAAGTTACTGTACAAAACATAGTTATTAAGGTCTCTGCTAGAGTAGTTCTGTGAAATACACCACAATGTTTCAGAATGTGTTCATCATGTGCTGTCTGGCCTTAAACCCTGTTGAGTTTCTAGAAACAAAAGAAATGGGTCCTCAGAGGCATTTGCAGAACAACGGAAGCATGTGCGTATGAGGGTAAAAGCGAATATCAACAGTGTAGTGAGAGAGTTGAGGACAAAAGGAGGTAGGTGAGCGCAGAGCAAGGTTATCAGTGTATCTTACATAAACCAGACTGTTATAGAATACTGCAGCTGGTTCCTGGTTCATCTCTCTGGACTGAAAAAGTGAAAAATGCACCAATCAATATGTAACATGTCAGCAAGGAATAATGCGTAACAGAAAAAAAAAAGGAGAAAAACCTGTTTTGACTGAGATTAGGAAGCCTCTTTAGCTCATACAGCAAATTATGTATGGAGTTAATTATGACTACATATATGCAGAATACCATAAAGCTCTTTCAGTTACCAAGACTCAGCAGCATGGGATACAGAGGCTGAAATAAAAACAAGTTCCGATTAGATGACACAGCATTTTTAGTACAATGAATCACTGCAACAAGTATTGAGTGACTAGCTGGTCTTTTATCACTTCTGATTCCTTCAAAACTGGATCTCTTTCTAAATATGTACTTGCTCAAGTAGAATTGATAACAACAAAGACCAGTTTGCTGGGGCAGTGGACAGTGTTCCTCCAGGGCCTGTTGCCCAAGCTATGTAATCTCTTTATCCAAGCTGCTTGGTGCAATTGATTTGCTGGAGGGGAGGGATGTCATCCAGAAGAATCTGGGGTATCCATGGATGGAGAGCAGCCTGGTGGACAAGGTCCTAGGGATAACAAAATTGGACACAATTTGGCCATGTGCACTGGCAGCCCAGCAACAACCTGTGTCCAGGGCTGCATCTCCTGCAGTGTGGACAGCAGGTGAGGGAGGTGATTCTGCTCCTCTGCTAAATTCCTTGCCCTAAAGCTGCGGAGTACAGCTGCCTCAGCCCTGCTACAGCAGGATGTAGGTGCTCTGGGACACACATCTCTCCTCACAAGCAGTGGACTGGTAGCAATGCCACCACCTCATACCAGCTTGAGCCACTCTGATCCAGCAAACAATCTGCTGTAATGCTGATGGACAGGGATGGATTAATAGAGAATGCTTTTTTTCCACAAGCCATGTTATGTGGAGGAGTATGTTACTGAAGTAACTACAGAACCTACGTGGTCATGAAGTACCCATGTCTAGAGAGCAGGTTTAGTTAGTAACTCATAAATGACAGAAAATAGGACTCTAGACTGAAAACCACTATGAAAAACCTTTAATTCTTGAGTTTATTATACTGAGTGGGACGGTAGTGCACATTTGCTCCAAGTACAGCGCTGTGGAGTTCTGAGGAGAAACCGCAAAGAAAACTGAACAGCAGCAGAGCATGCAGGACAACCCCACAGGTAGGCTGGGGTGTTGTGTGAGGAGGGATGGTACCAAGGACACCAAACAGACAAGAAACCACATTCTCTCACTGGTGACATTTTATTTTGTTGCCTTTTGATCTTGCCCATTTCACTGCAGACTTTACACACCCTGCACAGTCCACTTGTCTGCTTTCAGCACAGCACTTGCAAATGCAGTAGCACCTGGTTCCAAAGGCAGTTCTTGAGATCACCTTGGCCCTACAGTACTCCCCCATCAAGAACAATGTGATCACACTGGTACTAACACACATGTACAAACCTGCCTGCTCTCAAGACACTGCAGTGACTTCCCTGTGAATTTCAGCACCAGCAACTTTGTCAGACAGTGCAAATTTTACAGCTTTCTTTGGGTAAGAGATTCTGGAGAACCAATTCTTTGAAAAATAGGACTGCCTGTGCTGCTGCTTCCTGCTAGCTTCTATGACATCTGCTGCATTCAGACACTGGAGCAGGTTGCCCAGGGAGGTTGTGGTGCCTCAACCCCGGCAGTGTTCAAAGCCACGCTAGATAAGGCCTTCAGCAACCTGGTCTAGTGGGATGTGTCCCTGCTCGTGGCAGCAGGGGGTGAGACTAAATTATCTTTAAGATCCATTCCAATCCCTTAACATTCTATGATTTGTGGAGCACAGGAAGATACTCCTTATGATCCAGAGACAATGCCCATACATGACTTAAAATAATGACCCCTCTTCTTTTAACCTTTTCTACACAGGGAAGCCACTGCTAATATACCTCATGTGCAGAGAGATGATTCTGAAAAGAAACAGGTTATGTGACACAATGAAGGTGGTATCTGCCGAGCAGGGAGAAAGGACACTGTGGGAGCATTGGCATGACAAAGAAGCACATGCTGGCAAGGCAGCTCCATGGAACCTGGCTCCAGCACCAGCCGGCTGCTCATGTAGGCATGCACTGTCGTGCAGGATGTTTCCCAGGTGAGTATGAAACAAGTGGGCTTCAGAGGGCCATCTCAGTACATTAGTTACTGGCGGCTCTGAAAGGCCAGTGAATCTCTGAAGGGCTTGAGAGCATTTACTCCTTGCTGCACTGGAAGACTTTCTACGTATCTTTAATGTCCAGCATTACAGGAGACAGGTGCCAGGGGAACAGTGGGTTCCCGGCAAGGGTAATTAATGACCTTCCAAGTAGACACGCTGCTGTCTGGTGCTGAGCCTAAACACTGGTGAATGAAATACAGCCTTGTGCAACACTGAGAAGGTGTCTTTTGTGGCAGCCTTGCTGACAACAGACAGGAGAGTGAGAGGGCAAGTCTTTGCATTCTGCACAGCACTGTTCCCACATTTAGTTTGTGTGCATTCTGTGCAAGAAAGGATTTCCTCCCTTGAAGAGACCTAAACATTGTGCTAGTCAGTCCCTTATGAGAAGAACTGTAAAAAAGAACCCTGATCTCTCCCATCCGAGGAAGATGACAAAACAGACACTTGCTGTACTGGAAACCACTAAACAAGCAACTAGTATGACCAAACTGAGACTGCAACCAGGGCAGGAATCACACTGGTTACACTGTTAGTGCCACTGTCCAAAGGAACTACACCAGGAGAAGCAGCCTCTGCACCATGGCTTTGGTTTGTATTCCTCATAACTGACCAGATGCAGAAGTTTCAGTATCAAAGTCACCAGCAGAATTGAGTCACAGTCCCAAAGACATTCAGTTGCTTATATTAGTGCTGTGGGTTATGAGCCTGACAGAAGTTGGGCTTGTAACTGAAAAGCTTTAGAATTACTCCTTCTCATCTTCTAGAGATTTACTTCGGCCTCGCTTGCGGCTGGTTTTTGGAACTTCAGCTCTCTGTGCAACTTGGGGTGCCCCTTCCTCACTGCTCGCACTCTCGTTGTCCACTTGTTGTGGACAACCTCTCTTATTTCTCCTCATTTTTTCAACTCCAACAGCAGGGAGCTTCTTGGCAGCCAGGGTGCCAGCTCTCTTCTTTTTGCCCCTGGTCAAAGGATGTTTCTTCCGTTGCTTCCTCTGCTCTTCCCTTTGGCGAATTTTCATTAGCTTCTCAAAGCTTTTGGTGGTCGTTGTATTCACATCAAACCAGTCCTGCGGGTTTAGAAGGCAACAGGTTGGTACTGATGGTGGTGGAAATACCAAATAAAGCTTATCAGGGCTTCCAATATAGCTGCCTCGTGGGACAAGGTTCCCCTGAAATGTGAGACCTGAAAAGGCAACTGCCTAACAATGCTGTGTTCTTTGATGTGTCTCCTCAGGCATCACTGTCTCAGAGTATTCAGACTTGATTTGACATTTGCCTAGTTAAAGACACAGGAAATGCTGCAGAACTGAACAGAGCAGCAGCAGCTTGGGACAAGGCATGTGACATGACACAACACTTGTTCCCCAGACTAACATGTACGACCAGCTAAGTTTAGGGACCCTGTTCCCAAAAGTGAGCAAGGAAAAAGTAAAACAGGGCACACATCCAGCATTTTCTTCTTAAGACACTCTCCCCACCTCCAAAAGCCTGCCTTACCTCAGCGTGCACAGAGTTGATGTGATACTTGACCCCACTCTCTGAAATGAACTCCTTCTCACACAAGAGACACTTGTATTTGCCAGCCACAAAGTCTCCCTGGCATCAAAACAAACAAACAAACAAAATCCATCAAGAGTTGCTGGACCAGGAGGCTGATAAACCTATATATTTCATTTGAATCTTGCTCAGATAGAACGCAGCAAAGAAACTAGAAACTCTCATCCATACCAGACAGCTTTAGCTACAGGAGCACTGACATGAGTGAGCAGTTGTGCCCACAAAGCATAGGACTGCTCTCTGAGATGCCATAAGGTCTCCAGCAGTGCACCTGGAAAAACTGCTCTTGTAGCTGTGAATCTACAGGTAGAACTGCTGTGTCATTTAAAGGAATGCCATTAAGGGGCTTCCTCCTGGTCTCAAGCATAGTCTCCAACAGCAACCTCTTTAGCACATAGGGGAGCACCTAAATTGGGGGTTGGAATGAGATGATCTTTAAGGTCCCCTTCAACCCAAACCATTCTACGAATCCATGAACTTGTGAGGATCTCAGATTAGCAGATGGCAGGACAAGAGCTTGAACAAAGGGTTATCAGAGGGACAGGGACAGCGGGGCTATTAAGAGGAAGGCTACCAACCGAAGTACATGTGCCAAGGTGAGACTTGAGTCCTGAGACACTGCCATACACAGATTCACAACCCTGAAATGGTAAAAAAAAAAAAAAAGCAAAACAAAACATATGAACAACATACTAGCAAGAAATCACTTCTTCCTGGACATTAAAGCATTACTATGTCTGGAGGGCAACCCCAAAAGCACAAAAGAGAGGTAGAGGGAGGCAGATACTAATCCTACAAAGCCAGAAAGCTTCTGGTAAAAAGACCATTAGAAGACTTAAGTTTTCATTAAGCTTAATATTTATATTTCCAGTTTTTGAGCACACTTGGATGTAATAGAGACTCCTGCAACAGTTACACTCACGTTCTGTCAAAAGCCTGACTAAAACAATAGTTTGCTTTCTGCCTGAAGTGCAGAGAAAAATTTCAAACAGAGCACACAGGGGCAGGCACAAGACACCTCTCCCTCCTGCACTGCTCATGTCTCTAGTGGCACAGAGCAGAGTACAGCACCCAGCATCCCTGGTCTCAGTTTAAGGGCAGCTCTACCAGCCTGTCACATGGGGAGTTTCAGTCATCAGTCCTGGGGTATGACATCATGCTCAGCCCTCAGCCCAGGTCCCAGAACAGGAGGCAGGAGCAAGACATGCTGCTGGGTTACTGGTTGGTGACACAGGACAGCTGCTCTCTGGAGACAGCTCCACATACAACAGGGTGCTGCAATTCTGATCCTTGAAAATGATGCTAGCCTGAATACTGGGGAGAGAGTGCTGGGGGTAGGGCAGGGTTAGGGCAGGGCAGGGCAGGGGGAAGGCATCATCTATACACCAAACCCAGAGGGCAGCTGCCACTGACCCTTGGCACTCCGACAGCACGCATCACATGGAGACGTCCAACATCACCTCCACCAACGGGGCCATTTGTTCTCACTGGATCTGACTGCTGATTGCTGTAAGGTATTGTAAGAAACTAAGCTTTCCAGTGCCTAAAAGGGTCCAAAAGAGCCAGAGGGGGACTTTGGACAAGGACCTGGAATGACAGGATAAGGGGGAATGGCTTCCCATTGCCAGAGGGCAAGGCTAGATGGGATACTGGGAAGGAATTCCTCCCCATCAGAGTGGTGAGGCACTAGCAGAGGTTGCCCAGAGAAGCTGTGGCTGCCCCATTCCTGGAAATGCTCAAGGCCAGGTTGAACAAGACTTCAAGCTGGTCTAGTGCAATGAAGAAAACTTAAGTGCTGTGCCAGACAAAGTCTCTTTACTCTTGTATTTCCACCTCTACTCCTTCCTTCCATGATTAGATTTAGATAGAAAGGCACGGGCCTGGCATTTTTCCACTATTCAAACCTCCAAATGGACCAACTGCTCATCTGGATGAGAAAACTACATCAGCCTGACACCAAGTTACTGGCTCTCAAGTGTTCACACACATTCCCAAGAGGATCACCCCCAGGGCATTTTGATGCAAAGGACAAAAGGAGCATCCCCAGACATCCCCAAGACTAAAAAGGGTCTTGATTACACCAAACAACCATATTGAGATGGAGCAGGATTTATACCCCACAGAGAGACCAACTGCAGTTTCAAGGTTGTGGGCTCATACAGACCTGAAATGTGTCCCCTCTGAGGCTTCAGAAACAGTTAGGGATTACCTGATTTGGGCAGTGGACTCTTCGGTACATCTTTATCTCCGTTTTCCATTTGCACAGCACATCTTGGCTAAACGTGGGCAGACCAGGACGAGTGTATTTCAGCTGAGACAAAGATGGAATCGAGAGCTGGAAGTAATGCTGGCTATGCAGAATGCCAAGTAAGTGTCTTCCGGGCTGAGACAGAAGTGCTATCTCTTCTCCTACTCTAACAGACAAACTCCCAGTAATCAATGTTTTCCTGTCTGACCGACTCTCTAGAAACATAACTGAATATGGAAAACCCCCACAATATCAGAATCTGAAACTTCCCATTGCCTTGACTACAGCAATTCCTCTAAATGTACTTACCTCGCTGAAATCATAAAGCATCTTTTTCCCTTGGGTTTCACTCACAGCCTAAAAGATGCTCCTGGAAACTCTGAAGTCTAAAGCACTGTGAAATACCACAGCATGTATGAGATACTGGAAGGATTGCTGGGGCCTTACAGCATGGCAGGAGTGATCTTGAGCCTATCACCTGTAAGCAATGTCATGCCCAAAACTGCCCACGTTCCTTGTGCCCACTGAGACTTCCAGCAATTGGACTTTGCAGTCATTAGAGCTCTCCTGAACAAAACAATTACACCACAGCAATTGCTGCTGCAGAAATACAGTAATCTAAGACGAGAGACCAGAAGCAAATCCCCCACACAAGATACTGCTTTCCATGTGCCATAAACACAGTGTAGGAGCCAGTACAAGACTCATCAGATGTATAAACTTGAGCCCTATAAAGCATTTTTAAGGCTTTGTACCTTCCGGTCATCTGGAATCAAGTCCTGCAGGACTTTTCTTTTGGGCCACTCTTTGGCCAGCTCTTCTCCAGCCAGCTCATGGAGATAGTAGATTGCCACCTTTGCAGATCTCCTCTGAACTCTGCCTGTGTTGTTTTGCTCCCGTTTCATTTCTTTCAGGTTCTCTGTTCTTCGCTCCTCATGGAGGAAAGTGACCTGCAATGAAGGCCCAAAAAGGTGAGACTCCTTCACTGCTTCCTATTCCAGTTACACTAAATACTGGGAATAAATGTTTTGCCAAATCCCTCATAAATATGCTGCAGCAGCTATAGTTCACTGTCCTGGACATAGGACAGAAGTGCATCCCACTAGTCAGACATGCCCCCAGATTTGCTCACAGGGGTCACAGCAGTGAGGCTCAAGCAGAGAGCTTCATACAGTTGCTAGTCTTGAAAGGTATTCCATCATTCAGCTGTAAAACCCTCATGAACAACAAGCACAGCACTGCCTGTTTTGCTCCAATGGTGAGTCTTCTAAGAGCAAAGGAAAGCATCTCACAAGTTATGTTAGCATCACTCTTTCCTTGAGCAAAGTCAGTTCGTTTACTGCTGCCGTGCTGATTTACTATTAAAAACTTCATCCTAGACACAGACAAGCAACAGCTGCTGCTAGAAGGAAACCATCAAGGATAAAATAATCCAGGGGCAAGAAAATGCGAAGATTTGTGATCTGTAATTAACCACCAAAAGAGCAGATAAAAGCTTACACATGTCTCAAGTCTGAGTGGCTGAAGTGCCATCACAGTCCCCTGATAACCACTGCAGGGTGCACTCACCGGCCCGTGCTTAGATCGGAGGTGGTAGACAAGTCCTGCCTTTGATCTGTATGCTTTTCCACAGTGATGGCACTTCATAGCCATTTTCTCCAGCTCGGAAGCAGCTTTCCCACATTTTTTAACATGATATAGGTATCCCATTATGCTGGTGAAGCTGCCTGTGCAGCCCTGTCAACACAGAAGAAAAATACATGGAAGAAAACTGTTCTTCAAGGGATTATACAACCAGTGTTTACAGGATTCACAGTTTGCTGAACAAAGTACTATCACTTTTCCCAAGAGAGCAAAGACAGGAAGGTAGAAAACTTTAATGTTAGTCTACTCAGACAGAAGAAATCTGCAACAAAGAATTGGCATTGAAATGACTATTAAAGGTCTCTTTTAACCCAAACTAATCTATGATTCTGTGGTACTCTGTCTTAAAAGCATAGCTGGGATCTTGAAACAAATCTTGCTTTGGCCAGCACCAGAGCATACTCAACAGCACTCTCATGTTTTATGTTTATGCATCCACTGCTGTTTAATTCACACTTTGCACAATGCAGCTTACCTCCCTTGTACACTTTAGTTTTCCCATACGCTTCAAAACCTTCCGAAGGCGGTCTCGCTCAAGCTGCTCATCCAGTTCTTCTCCCTCCTTCACAACTGGCTAAAGCAGAGCAGAAAGATGAATAAAAAACACAGGATGCTCAGCATTTACAGTTCTTCTCACAGGGAGTTCCCTACTCAACACACTGGTGCAGGAAAGCTTCTAAAATAATTAAATCTCTGCAACTTCTGATTTTACAGACATGTATTTACTATAATGATCACTTTCTATATCTGTGCTGGTTTTGGCTGGGGTGACAATTGGAATGGGAATGTGTTTTGGACCCGTGCTGAGAACTGGGTTGATAGTGCAGAGATGGTTTTGCTATTGCTGAGCAGCCCTTGCACAGCGCTAAGGGCATTTCTCATACTGTTCTGCCTGCAAGTGGCCTGGGGATGCACAAGCATTTTGAGAGGGGACCTATCTGGGACAGCCAACCCCAACTGATCAGAAGGATATTCCAGACCATATAGTAACATGCTCAGCACATAAAGCTGGGGGAAGAAGGAGGAAGGGGGCAGATGTTCAAAGCAATGGCATTTGTTGTCCCAAGCCACTATTAGGCATGATGGAGCCCTGTGGTCCTGGAGGTGCCTGGACCTTCCTGCCAAAGTGGTGAATGAATTCCTTGTTTTGCTTTGTTTGTGTGTGTGGCTTTTGCTTTACCTATTGGACTGTCTTTGTGTCAACCCAGGAGTTTTCTCACTTTTACTCTTTGATTCTCTCCCCCATTCTGTGGGTGGGGGAGAGAGCAAGGGGCTGCATAGGGCTTGGCTGCTGGCTGGGGTTAAACCAAAGAGGAATTATCTCTAAAAGGAGTAAACTGTCAGAAAATAATGCATCTTAAATATGTAGTGGTCCTACTGTTTCCACTTAGCCTGACTAAAGTGAAGCAGACTGCTTGTAACAGTTATTCATCTGTGCTAAACTACCGCTCAAGTTCCTTATTCTCTTTCTGATGGTTATTGTATATTATTTCCTACATTACCTAATGTTACACCTAGACTGAGTAAAAAGTTAGAACTGAGTGACAGACCTAATCCTCAGAGCCAGAACATGATCCTTGACCTGCATCATTTACTAATGCAGCTGTAGGTTCAGAAACAGCAGTACTGGGAATTGTACAAAAAATTTCAGAGTGAATTATCTGAACTTTATGACCTTTTTGAAAGTTCTAATTCTTCACAACTACAATAGGAGACATTGCCTTCTACAAAGTAAGAGCAAAGAGGAAAAGCAGATTGTAGCATCAGTATTTTTATGCTAAAGAGAGACAAGAACTAATTGCTGCTTCTGGTTTTTTACCTCAAATCTAGTCTGCTCTGGATGTAGAAAAACCTCCTGCTTTCTAGGCAAAGGACTGAAAATGGCAGCCTAATCTTTTTCCTTCTGACTGGGAATGCCTTTTATGTGTGACTTATTAGTAGCCTGAACAGAAATTCATCCCCTCTTTCTATGATGTTGCATGCCTACCATCTCTGGTAATATTCTACTGTTTTTCAAATGTCAAGTCTCACTGTGTTGGGGAGGATGAAATAGGAAATCCTTATAAATATGATTACCCGGCAAAAGATGCTGAGAATAGTAAAATTGAAATGAAGACAAGCTTTGAGATACCAAGTCCCAGTTACTGAACAACTGGAAAACAATGGCATGGCCGACTGAAGGTAATTCCCCTTTTGATTAAACAATACCCTCTGCTTGCAGGCAGGTNGTCCTCTGCATATATGCCCCTTTTTCAATAAACCTTATGTTTTAAGACCTAACTTTAGAGATCTCTCATCTTCGTCCCAGCCGTTCGGAACAGAACTGAACCAAATCCTACATCACTGGAAAAGTAATAGTTAGACTAGATTTGAACAGCTAGAACACTTGAAAAAAAACCACTCCATGTTCTGTTTCTGTGTATTTTTGTGCACCAAGGAAGGACCAAAGCCTGTTCTGCCTATAGGAGTTTTAGATGCACAGCAGTTGTGTTACCTGATTGTTATGGTCTGCCATGACATGGTATTTCATCCCTGCTAAAGACTTCAGCTGCTTCCCACAGTGATGACACGTGAACATTTCCTAGAAATAAACAAGGACATGGTGCATGTAATTGTAAATTGACCAAAGCAATGGAAAACTCTTTGAGGAGAAGGAGCAGGAGAGTAGAACAATTTATCTGGGCCTGGTAACTGTCTTCTAAGAACAGACCTTCTGGAGTCTCAAATTTAGTGGAACAATGAAATAATTACACCTTTGTTCACTACCCCAAACCTCCAGCAAAAGGCTAGGCAAGATTACACATGTATAAAGGGCTCTTGCTTAGGGACATGATGATGAGATGAAACTGGTTTTAAATACAACACAAAACAGGCAGGCATTTCTATCGGTAAGCTGAGGAGGAGTAAAGAAACCATTGCTCATCTCTTGTGTTCTTACCTTCCTGCAATTTACCATATGTTTCTTCAGTCCTTCCACAGTCTTTCTCACCACAGCCCGGCATGTTGGACAGGTAACTCGGCCTTTGTCCTGAATCTCTAAAGACCACTGCTCTTCCATACTACCTGTCAAAACACAACGTTTAGAATACAAGAGCTAACACAAGATCTTTTTTCCTCCTTCAATGTGCACAATAAACCCTAGGAAGAAACAGATTACATGCTACCAAACTTGTGTCCAGCTACACTTCAATAGGTGCAGCTCATTTACAGCTTCAGGTATGTAATGTCACAAGGCACACACCACTCCTTTGCAAAGAGAGTTTTGCAAACACTCTTTAATCTACCATTCCCATGAAAGGAGTGTTCTTCTACTTGACCAGTGGACATTTTTCCTTTGTTAATTTCTGTTGCACAATTACTTTAGCTTGCTGAGTAAACTTTGGGCAAAAGCGTTTTCATAGTAAAAGCAGTCACAGACCACCAGTTCAAGTTACTCAATAGCCAGGGAAAAGCATCCTGGGTGGCATGGTTTCCAGTTTCTGGCCTCTTTGTGAAATCCCAAGCAAAAGTTTGGCATAATTCACGAGGATTATAAGTTACTGAAATGGGTTCTGGGAAGAAAGTGGTTTAGCAGTCATCTGCCTGAATTCTTACCATAACAAGATCCAAAGGCTTTCCTCTTTTCCCAATATTAACAGGCCCAGGCTGTCTCTCTCCAGGAGGTTGGGGGCAAAGTGTGTGAATCAAACAGCACTTGGCAGAAAACTGGGGTGTTTAATGAATGGTGTGATCTACAAATACCAAGTCATTCCACTCACTGAATCAAGGGTAATTTTAGTTTTCTATGACAGACTGCTTGGGTCTCTGGTTCCCAGAAAAGGTGGTCTGGCAGCAACAGCTACAGAGTTTTTCCTGCAAACATATTCTGCTGAGTAAAAACCATAAATATTTTTATGAGTTTAATAATGTAACTGTTTTAACAGGCTTTTGTTCAGTTCAAAAAGTGATTTCCCCTGCACTATTACATTATGCAATGGCAAGAGCCCGTGGAACTGCACTCAGGCAGCGTGCAGTCCTTTCAGTCCTGCTCTGCAGTACTGACACAGAGCCATGACAACAGCCAGTTCTTCCTTGTAAAGTGAACTACTGAATGGAAACACCAGAAACACAGCTGTTGCTCAGTTTCAAATCCTAGAATCATATTTATTTTTCATCTGCTTCATAAACAATTTTTAGCAACTGCTTCTTCTTACCTGTGTCATAGGTTTCTGGCTCTTTCTGAACACAGTTGCCTTTTGTTCTGGAGTTTTCTTTTGTTCCAGCTTGCTGTTTTTTCTCTGTTATAACACAAACAAGACAAGCCAGAAGATTCAGTTCTGCTAGCTTTGTTACAATAAAAAGCAGATTTTTTTGCTAGAAGGCTGCTGTTTAGTCTGCTGTCTCAAAGTTATTCAGAAATGTTCAATGCTTTTTTTTTAAAGCAATGTCAAGATTATGTGTTCTACTCCCTTTCAAAATCTATTTATAGTGGCAGGCATTAGTCCCACCCAATTATTTGTAAGCTCTATGGTTGTTCATACACAAAGCCCAGGCAATGGGAACTCTTCACACTGAAACATCCCCTGTGCACAGTTTGGCTGAGTCCATCTGATGACAACCAAAATGTAGAGTCTCTCATGCCTGTCTTCTTTAGAGTAAAAAACCCTTATTGTTTCAGTATGGGTTATGCTGTTTGCTCTCATCTCCCTGTCCTCTTCAGTTGGCCCACACATTTCCTGAACTGCAGTGTCTACTCCTGGAAACAGCACTCTGTGCATGACCCTGCATTACAGCAAAAAAATTACTTCACATGTCTAATTACTTCACAAAGTTTACATTCCTGCTCAAAGCTCTCAGTCTAGCATTTGCCTTCTTAAAAACAACTATGACACTGCTGGTCCCTAGTCAGCTAATCTGTTATAGATCGTGAATCCTCTTCTGAAGCACTGACTCCTGGGAGTTTGTTTTTCAGCTATGATAGTATTTCTTTCCAAACTGTATCATCTTTAACTTTACACTGTTCTCTATTTTAAAATCGTTTCTCTATTGTCAAGACCACTTTCACTTTTAGCCTTTTCTCCAGTACGCTTGCTGTCACTTTCAGCTTTGTGCTGTCTACATACTTCCAAGTCCTTGGTGACAAAATCAATAGCTAGAATAGAATATAGGGACAGACTGTGAGCCATCATTCTATACCCCTATTTCACCAAGCTAGTGACCTCAGTGTAGAAGGCTATCAGGTTGATTTAAGCATGATTTGCACTGCATAAATCCACGCTGACTACTCCAAATCCCCATCTTGTCCTTCATGTGTTTGGAAATGCTTTCCAGGATGATTCTCTCCATCAGCTTCCCAGGGACTGAGGTGAGGTTGACTAGCCTGTAATTCCCCAGATCTTCCTTCTTTCTGTCCTTGAAGGTACAACTGATATTTTCTCTCTTCCAGCCTCCAGGAACCTCTGCCAGTTGCCATGACCTTTCAAAGATGATCAAGCGTGGCCTCACAATGACATCAGCCAGCTCTCAGCACTCAGTGCAACCCCATCAGACCCCATGGGACTTAGAATCATAAATTGTTTAGGCTGGAAAAGCCCTGTAAGACCACCAAGTCCAACTCTTCCCCCAACCAAGGCCACTGCTAACTCGTGTCCCAAAGTGCCACATCCACATGCCTTTCAAATCCCTCCAGGGATGCAGACTCTACCGCTGCTCTGTGCAGCTGTGCCAGGGCTGGACAGACCTTTTGGGGCAAAAAATTGCTCCCAGTATCACATCTAAACCTGGTGCAACTTGAGGCCATTTCCCCTTGTCCTGTCCCTGTCCCCTGGGAGCAGAGCCTGACGCCCCCTGGCTGCCCCCTCCTGTCAGGGACTTGTGCAGAGCCACAAGGTCCCCCCAGAGCCTCCTTTGCTCCAGGCTGAGCCCCTTTCCCAGCTCCCTCAGCCTCTCCTGCTGCTCCAGCCCCTTCCCCAGTTCTGTTCCCTTCCCTGGACCCCTCCAGTCCCTCCAGGTCTCTCCTGTCAGGAGGGGCCCAGAGCTGCCCCCAGCACTGGAGGTGCCCCAGCAGTGCCAGCACAGGGGACGGGCACTGCCCTGGCCCTGCTGCCACCCCAGAGCTGGCACAGCCCAGGTGCCACTGACTGGCCTCTTGCCCACCTGAGCACAGCCGGGCTTGTGTTGAGCCACTGTTGACCAACACCAGGGCTTTTTCCAGCTCCTCTGCCCCAGCCTGGAGTGTTTAATGGGGTAGTTGTGACCCAAAGGCAGGACCTGGCACTTGGCCCTGTTGACCCTCACACTGTTGGCCTTGGCCCATCATTCCAGCCTGTCCTGTTTTCTCTGCAGAGCATTCCTGCTCTCCAGTGGATCCACATCCCACCCTACTTGGTGTCATCTGCAAACTTACTAAAGTGCACTCAATCCCCTCATCTAGATCATCAATAAAAGTATTAAACTGGACTGGCCCAAAACTGGGCCCTGGGGAAGATGACTGGTGACCAGCCCCAGCTGGATGTCACTCCACTCCCCATGACTCTCTAGGCGCAGCCATCCAGCCAATTTTCTGCCTAGCAAGAGTGCACCTGTCCAAGCCATGAGCATCCAGTTTCTCCAGAAGAATGATGTGGGAAATGGTGTCAGAAGGCTTTACTAAAGTCCAGGTAAATAACATCCATAGCCTTTCTCCTATCTGTTAAGTGCATCACCTTGTTGTAGAAGGACATCAGGTTAGTTAAGCAGTACCTGCCATTCCTAAACTCATTCTGCCTGGGCCTGACCACCACGTTGTCCTGTAGATGCCAGATGATGGTACCCAAGATAATCTTCTTCATGACCTTCCCTGGCACTAAGGCCAGAGCAATAGGTGGGTAGTTTCCTGGATCCTCCTTCTGACCCTTCCTGCAGATGGGTATCAGACAGGCTAACCTCCAGTCCTCTCAGACCTTCCCACTTAACCAGGACTACTATCAAATAACTTGGTAAATCCAGTTTGTTTAAGTGCTCTAACCTTGTTCTCCTTCACTGAGTGCAGGCCTTCCTTGTTCCAGACTCTCCCTCTGACTGGTCTCAGGCTCCTGGGATTTCTGAAGGATTCCTTTAACTGATAAAGATCGAGGCACAGGAAACATTGAGTACGTCAGCGTTTTCTGTGTCATTTGTCACCAGCTCCCCTCTCTGATGAACAGTGCACTCACACCTTCCCTGGTCTTCCCCTTGCTATTCATGTACTTGTAGAAACTTTCTGGTTGCTGTTCACATCCCTTGTCAGAGTCAACTCCTGGCTGGCCTTGGCTTTCCTAACCTCATCCTTGCAATACTGGACAGCAAATGTACACTTCTGTGTCACCTGCTCCTACTTTCACCACCTGTACACCTTCTTTTGCACCTAACCACTTGTACACCTTCTTTTGCACCTAACCACTGAATGACAAACCTTTTGAAGGAATGCAATACCTATTATGTCAAGCATTTCTCCCCTCGGTCTTTGTGGCAAAAGGCAAGTGTTTGGGTTTGATTTCTTCTCAACAAACCCATATTGCTGTTATCAGCTATTCAATCTCCAGATATTTACAAGTAACATGTCTGATTATTTAGTCTGTAATCTTTTGAGAAACTGAAATGATGCAAACTGGCCTATACTTCCCATAATTCCCTTCCTCCCTCCCTCCCTCTGTGGGACTTTGAAGACAGACTGAAATTAGATCACCTCCCACTGATTAAGCAGACATTAGTCAATGGTCTCCTAGAACAAAACATTCAGAATCAGAAATAGTTTGAAGACTCCAGAAGATGTCATTTAGGCAGAGAAGTCTGAAGTACCTGGAGGTCTGTAATTAGGAGTTACAAGTTATTTGTATTACCCGAAATCTTCTGCTTCTTCTTGGGAGAGTCTTTAACATCTTTGCCTTCTCTTTGCTCAGATTTCCTCTTGCCTTTCAATAGTACTTCTCCTGAAAATTAAGAACAGATATGCTTCAGTCTCAGTACTCACTCTGGACAACAGCTTTGAGTCTATTGCTGCCTCATCTAATCCTCGTATTCAATACTTAGTAAAAAAAAAAAAATAGTTCTTGTGAGGCACCAGGGCACCAGTGAACTAGACACAGCCTTCTAACTCAGCAACATTTAGGCACCCCATGGCCTGCAATTCTCTGATACAGCAGGTATGGAAGACACAGTGCCACAGCATGGCCTGGAAAAATAATCCTCAGGAAGGGATAGGTAGGTTATGTCATAAAAACCTCACCTGCACTCATACAAAAAGGAGCATAGAGAAACCCAAATAATATCATGCCTGCCCTGAATATTTCCAAGCCTATCTAAGTCTTATCTCCATGAACACAGATGAGCACAGAAGCACAGTGGCAGGCAAGGAACACCAATTATGGACCTGAAGAAACAGACAGCTTCCTCCTGGGTCTGTCCCAGGAGACCTACAAGGATGAGTCAGTGGGAACCCCTCTCTGAAGCACCCTTTAGAAGGGGGGAACAGTGAGAAGGGAGAGCATGGTGTTAATGTCGAGGGGTATGTAGCACCTAGGATCTGAATGAAGAACAACTCAGGATTACACAAGATTGGGATGTTTAGGAGTGGTATAAAAGGGAGGGAAAGGGAGATAATTACCTAATTTGGCATTGATCAAGTGTGGGAAAATAAAGGTGTAAGAGGATAGCAAAGAACACCTGTTTGCAAATAGGCGACTGGTCAGTATACAAATCTTGTCATGTTTGACACCAAGGAGGGTCTGTGAATGTGAGCCTGTCTGTAAGGAGGTCTTCACCTGCCATTGGCACAGCTCTGTGGGCCTCAGGGGCCAGCACACCCATGCACCAGCAACTGAGGAGACTGGGATCCAAAGGTCAGGTGCTGAGTAGATTGAGTATTTAAGGATGGAGGCTGTTGGTATGAATGCTGATCTGTGTGGCTCCTGTTTATGTATGTTCTATGTCTGTGTTTGTTCCCACAGGAATACATACTCAGTCTTGCTACTGACTGAACCTGGGGGTGTGGAGCTACAGTGATCTCGCTTCTATCAAGCTACCAAATTTGCCTCTCCCCACAACAGAATGGAATATGGATCCTGACTTAGAGGTAATTAGAAAGTGCATTAAAGAAGACTGAAGTTTTGAGTGTCGGCCACACAAGAAATTTTGAAAAAAGTTCCTAAGCTAGGAAATCTGAATGTTCCTACAACAATCTAAGACCCAAACCATTCAAATTCCAAAAATTATAACAGACAAATATGAGAAAATGAAAGAAATAAAGATATCCTTAAAAAATAATAATCAACCAATCACAAAAGCTGTGTCTAATCCCAAGTACTGCTGAATGGTCCCCTTTGCCTCATCTTTAGTATTGATGGTTCTATTTTTAAAGCTCTTGAAGCATATTTCTGATATGATGGGTGTAACTCATATATATCTCTTCTACAGACAGAACTGAGTTCACCCACAACGTGATTATTTTAACAGACAAGTCACTCAAAAGGAACTGTGTAATGTCAGAGAACTGTACCCATATTTGTGCAGTGGCAGAAGTTCTTTTCTTCTAATACATAGCAACACTAGCAAGCTTGTAATTTGTGATTGAACTGCAGCATGTCTTTCAGAAGAAAACTAATCTCTCAAAAAAGAACCAGAGAGAAAAACAGTTTTGCCTTGGACCAACAGTGATAAATACCATTTTTTTCTGCAGATTTGTTAACACTGTTTTTCATTCCTCTCATTTCCAACCAGTAAGCAGGCCTGCGAATGGTCCGCTTGCTTCTGGGCTCTGCACTCCCGTTCACTGGGCCCTCCGGTAAGGCAGAAGAAATGCTGGTGACTGTGTCATCATACTTGCTGTTCACTCCTAGAACAGCAGTTTCCACCTCCTCAAGTTGCTTAGACCTGGAAAACATCAAGTTGAATTCTTGTGTAACCTGATGCATACTTGTATATGGATGCATATACACACAATCACAAAAAGTTTGACAGATAACATCCTTTTCATCTTCCCAAGCATTCCAAAAATTCATCTCACAGTCCACTGAATCTTCTGAGTTTTGGGAACTGTAAAGCGCCAACAAGATAAAACATCCTCAGTGTTGTTTTTCAGTACATCTTTTTAATAATGACATCAGTAAGCTCTCAAGAAGAACAGCAAAACATTCCTACTACCTCAAACTTTCAACTTTAGAAGCAGGCACAAGTGAATCTCAATTTAAAAATATACATTTATTCTTGGAATATAAGAATATTTCTGTGGTCCATCATTACAAAAGATACATTTTCCATCCCACAAAGGCAAGATGTCCTTCAGTGTCTATTCCCAGAGTCAGGGCTGGCACTATGCACTTAAAGATTTAATGCTAGCAAGAATTTTAACTAGTGAGGCTTTCAGCAATGAAGACAACCTTTCAATATATCCTACAAATCACACTACATAAAGACTACTTTAGACTAATCAGCAGCACTGAATTTTTTTCCTAGAGATCAGGGGGAACTTTGCTTCACTGTTCCAAAGTATTTCTCTCAAGCCTTGAAATGCCTGGACATCTACATTCCTGAACATGACAGCAAACTGAATGGGGCGTCAAAGAAACATGGAATACCTGCTCTCTGGGTAAATACCATTTATGTAAAGAGGAAAGAAAGGGAACAGAAACATTTTGCAATGTATCCCATTGCTACTACAATTACCAACTGAAATAACTAGATCACTTGAGTGATGACTGTGATAGCCATTCTATTAACACTCTGGGCTGCAGAGCTCCCCTTTTAACACATCAATCCAGGAATTAATAAGGGGGAACACTGATGGCACCAGGTCAGGTCACTACATACTATATTTCACGAGGTACTGCAGAAGCATGGGGAGAGGAATTCTCAAATTAAGGCTTTAAGTTGCAATCACACCCAAAATACATAGATTTCAGAGCACCAACTGGTCTTGGATTTAAAATATTTATCTTCACAATGTTAAAAATCCTTAAAAAAATAAATGAAAGCTAATACACACTGAAATGTCAGAAAAGCACTTTTCCCACAAACCAGTACGTGAGGTCAGCTGAGACTCTCAGCACGCTAATGGAAATTGCTGCAGGTCTTAAAATTCAGAATATTATATAAATATCAGATACAATTTTCCTCTAGGATTCTCTCAGCTTTTTTCTTGCCCTTAATTAAACTAGAGAAAAAGCCATTCACATACTTTTTATTTTCCAAGGACTTCTTGAGCTTCTGCTGTCTGTGATGTCCAGTCCTGGTGTCCTAACAAGGCAGAACAATTCACATTAGCAGCATAATTTCTTTTCTTTTAGCACATTTCACTATGCAGCCAAGCACAATCACCTGCACGTTGAGGATGTGCATACACCATTCTCTGAAAAACAAACCACTGTTTTCTCCAACTGGAAGTGCTTAACTTTTCCAACTCCAGCTGAATTGGAATTGGAATCAAAACAGGGATTAGTCCTTCCACACTCCCAATATGAAAGCAAATCTTCTCCCTTGCAATGGGATGTGATGGAGTGTTGTTTGTCTCTAGTACATTCACCTATATATGTTTTCTGCCTATACTTTACCACATGATGACAAATATTTAAGATACTAATTTGCTAGTTTTTACATAGTACTTAATTTTCCTTAATGAAGTAATTCTTGCATTTACCCTGCCAAGAATGCTGCCTCTAATCTCCTTCATGCCTTCTTTTCATTTTTTATGTGTCATACTCCATCAGCTGCCCAGATGTTCACTTTATCCACATCACAGAATCCTTTTTCTTACTTAACAAAGATTTTTTTGGCACTTCTCACTTTCTATGCTCCTATTAAGACATGTAATTTAACAAATCTATTTAAATGTACATTTCCAAGTCAGTATGAACAACTCATTTGCTGTACATCACTCCCAGTGTGTGGACAATCACTTACCACTACCTTCTTCCAAATACTAATCATGACTCAATGCTATTCTTTGTTAGAAAAACCAGGACAAAAATCATACTTATACAGACTAGAAAATAAAAATCATTGCCCAGTGGAAGTATATATAATACCAAAACTGTAACCTAGAGAAAAAGGCAGTATTTTGCCATGTACAGGAACTGGCTAAGGAACTGGAAGAAAAAAAAAAACAAAAACAACCCAAAAAACCCAACAACAACCAACCAACCAACCAAAAAAAACCCAAGAAGAAAAAACCAAAAAATTCAATGAAACAGAACAGACAAAAAAAAAACCCAGACACACACAAAAAAAGAAAACAGAAGAAAAAAAAATAAATGAGGGCTAAATTACCTGCCTTCTTTATAGAAAAATGCGATGCACACTATCAATGGTGAGAGACACCCCAAC
Organism: Drymodes brunneopygia; assembly: GCA_013400955.1. Taxonomy (NCBI): domain Eukaryota; kingdom Metazoa; phylum Chordata; class Aves; order Passeriformes; family Petroicidae; genus Drymodes; species Drymodes brunneopygia. The sequence continues at coordinate 17,935 of VZTZ01009873.1, read as the reverse complement.
CACCAGTCAAGAAGTTCAGTAGCAGGCACTGATACCAATACGTGAATGATTAAACTGTGCCTACGGAGCGTCAGGCTCTCCTTGGGCCTCCCAGCCCCACAATCTCCTCACAGAAATGTTAGGTAAGAAGAAGGAGAGAAATTCACAACTGCTTGATCGATGATTTCACAATCAAATCTTGTCTCCTTCAGAAGTGAAGTCAAAGGGATGTTTGTATTATTTACATCCAAACAATAGTGTCAACAGTATCGTCTGGGAAATCCCCACGTGAGAAATGTGGAGAAACCTCACTGAGCAGCAGCCAGAAAAAATCAGGGCTATGAGGTTACAAAGATAAAAATGATTAAACAGGCAGGCAGAATCTACCGCAATCTGCTGGCTTAATCTACCATTAGAAGAACCGAAATAACTGACAAACATGGCATGTCTTTCAAGATTCATGGGGATTTTATACCAAATTTTTGCGTAAGAGTGAAGATTAGTATGATAAACTTTGGTGGCAGTTAAGGATCTGCAATAAAAAAAAAGGCGAGTGCAAATGATCTGTCAAGGCTTTTCTTTCTGAGAAGTTAATAACAGCAAGAGAGAAACTCGTGTTTAAGTTCTGCATGCTTTTTCATTCATACTGTTAACTTCCTACTTGAAGAACACAGACCTAATGTATGCAGGAGTGCCCAACGGCTGGATATAAGGAAAACAAAAAAGTCACCCTCCTTGCACAGGTAAGAAAAAGTGAAACAGCGGTCCAGAGCCTAAAAAGACGGAGAGTGGTGAATTCTGTCTACCCATGGACTGTGGACCATTCCGGTGAGCTGGAACACGGCTGCTGTTGGAGACGGGCTGCAGTATAACACCCAGCCGGGTAAGACGGTGCATAAGCACAGAACAGAAACTCTCCGAGGTGAGGAGGCTGATACGGACACTGGAGGGACACCAGGCATCTTGCGGGCCCCGACTGTCCCCGCGAGCCGCGGGAGGGCTAAGTATCCTTTGGGGAACTCCTTGTTCCAGCCCCACGCTCCTGTTCCTACCCGCACACTCCATGAACTACGTCCTCCTACAACGAAGGCCTCTCGGACAAAGCGCACCACTGGCGCCCTGCTCCGGGTTTCTGCCCGGTTCCGGGCCGAACAAAACCGGGCCCGGCCCGAGGCCTCGGGGCACGGCCTGGCCTTCGCCCCGGAAGGACAAGTGGGCTCTGGGAAGATGGCAGCGGCGGCGGGAGCTGCGGTGGCGGCTCCGGTGTGTGTGCTGGTGCTGGGCATGGCGGGCTCCGGGAAAACCACCTTCGTGCAGGTGAGGGATGTCGCGGCCTCGGGAGGCCGTGGGAGTCGCGAGGGGCCTCGGGGAGTCGCCGGCCGCCTCCGGGGCTACCGCCGTGCCCAGCGGGCCCTGACGCATCCCCGTGTCTCCGCAGCGCCTGGCCGCCCACCTGCACGGGCAGCGCTGCCCTCCGTACGTGATCAACCTGGACCCTGCCGTGCACAACCTGCCTTTCCCCGCCAACATCGGTGAGTGCTGCGCCTTGCGGGACGGGTGGGCCTGGGCCAGGAGAGCGGCCTGGAGTCCACCAGGAGAGAGCAGGTACGTAGGGCCATGAATAGAGACAGAACCGGTTCATGGAGAGTGCTTTTCATATGTTCCGCGGAAGCCTATACGTGAGGTGTTCAGCTGGGCTGCTCGTATTCCCTTAAGAGAATCCAGGTTCTAATACAAGAAGGACTTGGAAAAAATTATAGCTCTCTTCTCCAAACAGTCGTTAAAATGGGTATTTTTAGAACCAAAGCCATTCTTCCAATGCGTTTGTACATTTTTTATATCACGTGGTGTGATTGGACGCGTTTAGGTTTTAGAGGCTTTTTTTTGTCAGTGACGAAAGTATTAGCAGATTTGATCTGGTTCCCTACATCCACATATGGTACCAATAAACAGCTTTAAAACACTTTAAAAGACAAGAATTTTAGAAAAAATATTTTAGCGATAGAACAGATCTTATGTTTAGCTATTCCAAAGAGCATACCAATCCCTGGTTTTGTGACAGTCCTGTCTCTTACACTCTGTGAAGTATGCCAGTCAGCCTCTCCAGAGGATAAGAAAGACAGTGTGGGTACGCAAGTTGTTTTGCTGATGTCTGAGGAATGATTGGAGTATCTGTTTCAGTGCTGAATCTCTAGTAATGCAGATAGGTAGGTATGCTTTGTTAGCTGATGGTGACCAGTTGGGGATTGGAAAACTACTTATATGTCTTTCTCCCCTAGATATCAGGGACACTGTGAAGTACAAAGAAGTAATGAAACAGTATCCTTTTTCTGTCTAAATAATGATGTTTGAAATGTCAAGTTTTTGAAAATAATCTGTCACGTGCACACTGTGATGAAGGGGCAGGAGGTGGGGGGGATGGCAGTAATGCAGAGTGTTGCATGAAGATCAAGAGCTTTTGACTGTATATTTTTTGCATGTAATGTTAGGAATGTGTATTCTACAAGATTTGATACTTCTTAGGTAATTTTTCCCTGTGCTAAAAATGGTTCTGCCTGACAGTAAGTTTTTACAAGTAAAAGGGACTCTGCCCGTGTAGATTTTTTTCTTTTTTTTTTCCGTTGTTTTTTCAAAGAATTTGTATCTTCTATTTTTTTTTATGGAAGTCAGCAGCCTTTTCCCCATGTTTTAACTAGTCTAATTTTATTTGTCATAAACAAATATGGAAATTCCTACTTGCCTGTAGTAGATGGAGAAAACGATTTTTCCATTTGACCATAATCAAAGCGCTGTTGTCTCTCTGAATCTCAGAGACATTGGAGTGTTTGCTCTTGCTCACACTGTTGGTGACTGTAGTGCAGTAACATTACACAAAAGTGGCTGCACTTCCAGAGGGCTGCGGAGATTCTTGGTGTCATATGTAACAGCTTGTGCAGATGGAGGCAAGGCACAGTCTTTGGTTTTGACTTGCAAGCATGACTCTTAAATTTAATATTTTAGATGAGAATAAAGGTTATGGAGGATAGGATTCTTGATTTTGGCTGTTTTTTGATTTGGCGTTATCAGCAAGACATCCTAAATATAAGTTTCAAATTAATTTGTAAGCGCATTATTTGCTTCACTGCTGGAGCCATTACTGGAGTTTCCATGTGTTGTTAATAAGGGCCTAAGGAGGATGCCTGGCTTCATGTTTGGATATTGAGAGTAGATAGAGAAGACAGTATTTTATGAGTCAATGCTTGTTCTTGTGCAACTAAAGCAAAAATGGCAAGGACGAGCCACATAGCCCCTCTTCCTTCTGTCAATTGCACGTGTTTGGGTAAGAAAGTATTTGTTACCCTGCTGAATGACTTAGCAGACATAATCACGTATCACAGAATCACTAGGTTGGAAGAGACCTTCAAGATCATCGAGTCCAACCCATGCCCTAACACCTCCACTGAGCCATGGCACCAAGTATGTATTAGGGCTATTGTCTCTTGATCTCAAGATATCCAGTGTGCATCTGTTGTCAGAGTTGACAAAGACAACCTCTGGGGTCTGCATAACCATCTGCTTTCCTAAATGAAACATCAGATATGGGCTGGGCCCAAATGGCGGAATAGTGACCTCTCTCAATCTCTTTGCTACAAGATTTGACCAGGTACTAGGTTGTTCCTATGATGCTGTGCTGAGAGACTGGGGGTTTTGTATATGTCGAGTCTCAGAGGGCACTGTGTTTGTTTAGCCTTCTGATATTTCTGGGGAGTTATCCTCCATACGGAACCATGTATTTTACAATGCTGTCAGAGCACTTTAGCTCTCATATGAGAGATTTCAGGTTTTCAGCTTTTTTTAAGGTAAAATTAAGAAGCCATGTGGACAGAACGTTCTTCAGTCTTTGTATAGGACTGTTGTTGCACCATGTTTACTATAAAATCTTTCATGTGAATGCTCTGGTTTTGAAGTAAGGAAGCTCACTTCTGAAAACCCATTAAATTTTCCTTGAATTATTTGATAATTGACGGCCCTCCTAAATCATAACGCTAAATCAGCTCTGGGGTGGGACTGATGTCAGATACTGAGACAGTCTCTTGGTGGAAAGGCAGGGACCAATTGCCTTTAGCCAGGTACTAGAATACCTTTAGCAAGGTACTAGAATACATACAAAATTAAGGTTGTCTTTGACCTACTCAGGGTCTGAGCATTTTTCACTTCTCCTTAGTGGGGCATTTTGACATTCTGAAAAGTGTAAAGGCTTTAACCTTTTGTTATACACCTGCAGCTATGCAAGTTAATGTTGTTTCTGCTATGAAATGAAGATGAAGGTTTCCTGTTGTGAGCCTAAATACAAAATATCCTTCTATCTTTTCAATCAGGTGATGAAGTTTATTGAAAAAAGACAAAATGCATCCAAGTGAGTACGTTCTACTGAGCTGTGCTTTTCTGGGAACATTGTGGGAAAATCGTGAAATTCTGAAAAGCTTCTCTGAATGTTTTCTAGTCGGTTCTTTCAGCCTTGGTATAAATTTTATGTGGAAAAGGACATAGAATGGATAAATAGATTTTTTTTGGATGCATAAAAAAAAGTGCTTATTACAGTTTTGCTTTTCTTGTCTTCCATTAGACTGTCATCTTCTCTCACTGTTCAAATAGGCAGCAATTAATTGTTTTTCTGAAGATTTTGCACTACTAACTGTCTGTCAGATTGATGCCTTCAACTCACGAGAGTACATACTTTTTAGTTACAAAATTCACACAGGAGATTTTCAGGCATACCTATAAATTTCATTAGTGTTTGGGAGAAGCTTTTCTCATCTGTTATAGAATAATCACGTCATTTGCCATTGTATGCTGGTGATAATCTAGTCAGAACAGAACTTTGTGCTTAACTAATTTTTCCTTATTGTTGTTTGGGGGTAACTTCTTACCAGGTATGTTATTATTGACACGCCAGGGCAGATTGAGGTATTTACTTGGTCAGCATCAGGAACCATCATAACTGAGGCCTTGGTAAGTGCTTTTGACATGACTGGGGGGTGAAGTTGTGTGAATGACCTGGCTGTTGAACAGTGAGCTTCTAAGTAAACTGCCTTTTACTTTGTGTTCCCAGGCTTCCTCTTTTCCTTCGGTTGTTGTCTATGTGATGGACACCTCTCGCAGTACTAACCCTATCACTTTTATGTCCAACATGCTCTATGCTTGCAGGTAAGAAAAGCTGTAAAGGCAGCCCATGTGTGTCAATTGCTGTGTCTCTTTGATGGTTATTTTGAAGGGGAATCATGGAATGGTTTGGGTTTAAAGGGACCTTTAAAGAGCATCTAGTCTGCTCTCTCCTGTGTGGGCAGGGACACCTTCCACTAGATCAGGTTGCTCCAAGCCCCATCCAACCTGGCCTTAAACACTTTGAGAGATGGGGCAACCATAGCTTCCCTGTGCAGCGTGCTCCAATATCTCTCCACTGTCATAATGAAAAATTTTGTCAGCATGTCCTTTTCAGCTTAAAACCATTATCCCTTGTCCTGTCACTACAAGCCTTGGTAAAAAGTCACTTTCCATTTTTCTTATAAACCTCTTTGTATACTGAAAAGCTGCCATAAAGCTTCCCTGAAGCCTTCTCCAGGCTGGGCCCACTTTACAGGTCCTTGTCCTTCTTGTACCACGGTTTCCAGAGCTGGATGCAGTGCTCCAGGTGGGATGAGGACAGACTAAAAAGGGAGAATCACCTTCCTCACCCTGCTGCCCATGCTGCTTTTGATGCAGCCCAGGGTGTGGTTAGTTTTGCACTTGGATGTCTCATAGCCACTTAATCTACTGATTAGGTTATTCTCTTAATGATTTTCTAATTGGGAAAGCAGAATAATTTAGGTGCCAATGGATATTAAGAGGTCATTGGCTCAAAACTCCTACTGGAAGTATTAAATAATCCATGAGACCTTGGTGGGATGAATGCTGGTTACAATAGATTTAACACTGCCTATTGCTTATAAACCCATTTATTTAAGATATATCAAGATAGTCTAGTTTAAACTCCTTCTTGTGAACACGTAGTTTCTTACTCTATTTTTAATGTTATTGATAATTTAAGAGATTCTTCAAGATTTGTTTTGAGTTCAGCATAGCAAGGAGTTCTTGATTTATTATATTCTTTCTCATACATGAATTTATCTGTTTTCTTTCATGTTAAATCAGGGACTAAATACCTATGGAATGATCAGCATAACTAGAGCTGTCATAATTTATGGTAAATGTTGGTAAAAGGTTTTCAAAAACTCTCGCAATACTTGTACCAAGGTCTGGAGCTGTATCACTGTAATAGTGTGCTAAACATGTCTTACTGTATACTGCATTTTCTGACATTAGTTTGTGCAAAAGGTGACAGCACATATACAGTGAAATGAATGTGTCAGCTCTTGTGTCAAGGTAGGTGTTCTTTATAGATGTTCTGTGTTATTTGAATTCATCTCTCAGTTCACAATCTCTCATAACCCGGGGTCTGAGTCAAATGCCAAGGGAGTTAAAAACTGGGATCTGAGAATTATAGAAAATGGTAACCAAAATCAACTGGGTGTGTCAGAGACTTTCTGTCTCCCAGATGTGTGCTTACATCTTAGGGAGGCATATTTTGTTCAACAATTGTAAGCAGGACCTGGGTGAAAATTACATTCTGATTGGTGCCAAGAAAAAGAATTATCTTTTGATGTCAAATGTATTCAGTTTTGCACAGGTCTTGTCTGCCTTATGCTTAACTTGCTTTCTGTTCTAGTGAGTTTTAAATTAATGTTAAACTTTTATTTTCTGTCCCCCCCACCCAGTATCCTGTACAAGACAAAGCTACCTTTCATTGTCGTTATGAACAAAGTAAGTTAAAGCTCTGGTTTCCATTTCCCAGTGAGATATTGTTCTTCTTAGCTTCTTTGCTGTGGTGTCTTTGTTTTACCACAATAATAGATTTTTCTAGAAGAGAGACTGGGAGGGGGCTGCAGGTTGACAACCAAATCTAAAAGGGGTCTTTAATCTGGTACCCAAATGCACAAGCATAATCAGGGATGGGCAGTTGCACCCAAAACTCTCAAGCCAGAGAGGATGCTAACACTCGGAAACATGTTTTGTACCTTAAGCCTGGGCTATAGGGAAACGTAACTCTGTAACATAACGGGGGGAGGTCATTACAGAGTCTGCTCTTACACACCCTGTTTCCCGAGAACATTTGTCATCTTTGTTGTTTCTACTCAGTAGCAGGCTAATGACGCACGGGACTGGTGTAACATCTGCATGTTTTGAGGAAGGAGTCCCACGTATTGTACCAGGCAAAACTTAGCAAAAGGTGTTTGATCCAGTATTTGCTGGGAGGCAGATAGTAGTCTAAAGATACACATCCACTGTCGTGTAATGCACTTGCAGACTTAAAGGAATGCCTTTGAGCTTAATAGCTGTCTCTTGAACATAATCATTTCAGATATTGAAAGAATTCCATTAGATTTTTGGTGTGAGTGATGCTCCTCACAGACATAATTTGTATTTGTGTCCCCAACACAGCAAGCTGTGTACACACACGTACATTTCCCATAGGCCATGCCTTGACTGTGCCATTTTCCCTTGCACCAGCCAAGTAGTATTAGTGTCTGCTGTGCCCCAACTCCACCCATCTGCCCAGTGACCCAAACCACGCATATCTTTGATACCTGCTTGCTTACTGAGCAAGGTTTTGTACAGTGTTGTCTTTCTAACTCTAGACAGTAATTTTAGAATAAGCTTGTAAGCTTTTTTCCCCACAGAATAGGCATGAGGTAGGAAAATTGTTCTCTCTTAAGAAAATACACCCTTTGAAAGACTAAAAGAGTTGTGATTTGATCAGTATACGTAAGGAAAGGTAGGCTCGAGGCTTGGGATTCATAACTTCAAACCTCATTTTAATTTCATGTTTGCCTTTGCTAAAGAGTAAAGGCAACAGCATTTTAAGAGTTTTTAACAAAATGTAATTAAATTTAATTTTTAAAAATTGACTCTTGATAAGAATGGAAGAATTTTGGGCAACTGATACATGTGCAGTGACAAATAGATTTTAGAATTTTAAGATTTGCAGAGGGGGAAGAAAAGCAATTTGAAGAGGTTATATATAGAATTCTAAGTAGTCAGGCTTTGGTCCTTGTTGGATTCAGTTCTGTCTCAGATCTCTTGAATAATGCTAGGCAATACTTCATCTTTTTCCTTCCCATTGGTGCAGGGAAATGAAACATGTCAGAGTTTTAGGCACCTCATATTGTGCTAGGATATGCATGTGGTAAGATGTTTATGAAACTTTTTAATAAACTGTTTGTATATGAATCCATGTAAAATGGTGGAACCATCTCATCTGTTTGTGTCCGTTGTCTTGCACTAAGTTTGGGTTATAAATTCTTTGGATCAGAACACAGCTCATGTTTATAGAGACCCCATGGGCTGCTACCCAGTGTGGAAGTGGCATTTGCTCCCCCCAGCCCCCATGCAGTCAGGAAAGCTTAGGATTTCAGTGAGGGCTGTCCTTGTCTGGCCTTGATCATATTATCTACTATTTACACCATAAACTTCATTGTACAATATGCAATTTTTGAATGCTCCTTTGCAGTAAATCATAGTAGGCTTTAGACCTGCGATTGTTTCCTTAAACAGTTGTTGCCTTCTTAAGCCTGGGTGGTTGTTTGTGTTCTTTTCAGGTATTCATGGAGTTGGTTTGATAAAAACAGAACTTGTGAAACTTCAGACCAGGTCTGAGTATTTTGAAAAGATGAACGTTTTGAAAATAAGCTTAACATGGATTTTTTTTATTTGTCCACTTAACAGCCTATGGCTAAGATGATTACCTCTGAATATGTTCCCTTCTCCTTCCAGACTGACATAATTGACCACAGTTTTGCAGTGGAATGGATGCAGGACTTCGAGACTTTTCAGGATGCCCTGAATCAAGAGACCTCCTATGTCAGTAACCTGACTCGTTCTATGAGTTTAGTGTTGGATGAATTTTACAGTTCACTGAAGGTAAGAATCTTCTTTTTGTTTATTAACTCTCATAAAGCCTGGAGAAGAGAAAGCTCAAGCATAATGTTTTTGATGCAGGGTGGGAGTAGACTGTAAGGAAGGCAAAAGGCAGAGTGTTCACTGGTGCTCAGGGAAAGGAAAAGAGGCACTAGACACAAAGTGAAATGCAGGAAACTATGTTTGAACAGAAGAGAAAAATATTACTTCATTTTTACTGATTGAGCACTGGAACAGATGGTCCAGAGAAATTGTGGAGTCTTCATCCTTGGACACAGACAAAGTTGTGAGCAACCTGTTCTAGTTAATTCTGCTTTTAGAGCAGAGAAGCTGGACTAGATGATCTCCAGAGGTATCATCCAATCCTAACAATTCTGTCCTTCTGTAAAGGGTCTTTGCACTGCCCTTTTGAACTGTAATCTATTGATGAGCTATGTAGAGGATTTGCTAATTTGAACACAGTAACTTTAGTAACTTGTCACTCTGTGTGGCAGCCTGAATAATTTAATACTGAATTGTGATTGATCATGAAAAGAAAGCTAACATAGACTAGTAAGAGGCAGCATTCTTTGTTGCAGCATTTCCTGTCTGAGGTAATTTTCCTTATTCAGAAAGTGTCAAGTACAGCTGTGCAATTTAGTACACAGGAAGAATGGAAAGAATCTCAAACCCAGACACCCTCTTCACCCCCGTCCCCCCCATATTTGCTTGGGCAAGAAGAAGTTGGGGATTTTTTCTTACTTAATCAGGTTTTGAGAGGACAGAGTAATCCAGTTCCTTAGGAAACCCTATGCATTGGAGGCTGTTACTGATCCCATAGTCTGTGCTAAAGGTTTCAGCTAATTGTATTTGTCACCAGCTTTTACTAAAGGAAAAAAGCAAGCCTTCTTGGCTTTATGGAGATTAAAAGAAAGACAATGAAAATAAGTGATTCCATTCAGATAGATTATGATAATGTAGCCAGAACAAAAATATTTTAAGTGTTCTGTGTGGAACAATATACAGAATTTCAGAAGGGATTGTAGTGGTGCCATATAAAGAATGGAAGTACCTCCTGTTCCTTATTTGTTAATCAGATCATATTTCTCTGCATGACAGAGCTATTAGAACGCTGGACTGGAGAGCAGGTCATATGATGATTACAGCATAGACTGCAGCTTGTACTTAAGTGCACGGAAAGTATAAATACTAATATATGTCAGCAGATTTTAATGCTTAAAGTCCTTTGGAGAGCTGTCTCATGTTTGCTGTATTAATGATCAAGTGCAAGGCTGTATTGCAAAAAGTCTTCCATTTGAAAGGGAGTAGTTGAGACTGTCTTGCTTTTGAAAAAGAGGAAGAATTTTCATTAGAAGATGATTGATTCTGGCTGGTAATAGTCCTAATGAAATATATTTTTAGGTAATTGATTTAATACAAGCAGAACAAACAGCCAGAAGTGTAATGATAGACAAGTTAAAATTAGGAAGGAGATGTGCATGTTGAATGTATTGCCATAGTAACTGATTAAATTCTTCACCTCTTGCTGTACTGGGGACTTTTAAAAATGTGCTGTGGCAGAATACAAAGTATTAGACATAATTTCAGAGCCAGAAGGTCAGTTCTTGTCTATTTTGCTCTCTAATTCTAGTACACTGTTACATACTAACTACTTATAACTCTAGGTGCAGATTGGATTATTAACAATAAACAAATAACCAACAGAAAGACCTGACTTTCTCTTGAAATGCCCAACTTGTTAAAAAAACCCAAACCCCCTTCCCCAAGGAGACACCCCTCCAAAATACTGGAACAACTCAACCAAACAGAAAACCAGCAACAACCCAAAACCAGAGGTAACAAACATGAACAGCAAGTAGAGAAAGAGTTTGAAAGCAGGATAGATAGAAGCATAAGTGTTACTGCACATTCCTGTGCCACTGTGCTGATTGAACGGCTATCCTTAGGTTTAGATTAGTAATTAATTATTTGCTGGGGTTTTTTTGTTAGAAATTGGTTCTGTTACCCTCCAGTTCTGGTGTGTGGTTTCTTTTGCAGGTGGTTGGTGTTTCTGCGGTGCTTGGCACAGGACTGGATGAGTTTTTTATCCAGCTTTCTAAAGCTGTAGATGAATATGAGAGGTAAGGGGATAGTTAACCCACTTCCTGAAGGTACTCATTTGTAACTCCATTGATTTGAAGGACTCTACACTTCCCTTAGCCAAGGTAGTTTAATGTTTCTAATAAACTTCAAGCATCAGCATAAAAAGTGGCAGTGAAAAGGAACTATTCAGAGGTGAATTTTTGTATTAGCGGTTCAGTGAAAAAGGAAAAGCTCTCTGTACCATCAAATATATGAAGTAGTATTTTTTTTCTAATTCCATACAGTGCTCAAGGTTTGAGCTGTTGCTGTTTCAATGAAGTATGTTCACTTACTTTGCATCCATTGCTTTCAGAATCCAAATCTCAGTAAAAAGTACTGTTAGTCCATCTGAAATGTCTCTCAAACATGAAAGCCTAGAGAAAACCTTTTTGAGAGTAGAAGGAAGGCTCTGAATAAGGATCTGAGAAGATCCTTAATATAAATCACGTGTTGATTCATGAATGCACTCTTGTCTTTTCAGAGAGTATCGTCCAGAATATGAACGCTTGAGAAAAACATTGGTAAGTGTTGTTAGCTATTGTACACTTGGACAGTGTATCTTGAGGTCACTCTTGTGCACACAATTGCTTTCCTGTTGAGAGGGTCTGACATTTCATTTACTAGTCATACTCAGTGGGGGAAACATCCTGTCCTGAAGGAGTCTGCTATCTACCTTTTTTTCTAGATGTGGTGGAGCATAAAGTTACAAGAATAAAGGTGTTTTATAAAACACATATTGATCACTGCTTTAGTGCTAATATTTGAGCTAATTGTGAGAAAATGATTGGGAAATAATTTTGTATCTTCCATTCAGAAGGATTGAGAGTTCTTGAAAACAAATTCTTGAGTGATTTGTTGAGGCTGTCCCTGTATCTTCTGTACCAGTGAAGTGTACTGGTTTGACAGACAGTGATAGAGATTGATTTGCAGTGCTGAAATCAGTAGCTCTGCTCACCTTGAGTCCTGGTTGTCCAAAAGACAGTTCTCTGCAGGAACAGCTGCACCGAGTTTGGCTTCCTGATACTTCTGAAAATGTTCTAGAAGTCTGCCATACTGGAGGTTGCTGTCCATGTTTGGTCAAAAGTTCTGTGTAACCTTACTTGTAATGTAAGACCTGCTCAGTGACTTTTGCGCTCTGGCTGGGGGATAGACTGCTGGGCTTGGGCGAGGTTACTTTTCTACTGTTGTTTTAAATGTTCTCATAATCCACATGTAACTCTTTATCTACAGGAGGAAGCTCAAGAGAAACAAAAGAAAGAGCAGCTGGAACACTTGTGGAAGGACATGGGCAGTGTGTGTGTGCAGGGCAGCACACTGGCAGGTACCTTACCAGGAAGATTAAGTTCGCTGCAGAAGTTTTCCAAAGAGTTTGCATTAAGAAGTGCTTCTCTGTTCCCACAGCAAAAGTGTGAAAGCAGCTCCATGTTAGAGGAGTGGGGCTTTAGTTCCTGTGGGATTGGCCACACTTAGCTCTTCCTGTGTCAGTCACAGGTGTGGAAGAAACCCTGCTGTGTGTAGCTAAAGCAGCAGACATACTAAAAATAATGAAATACTTTAGAAAAGGTGAAACAGATTAGAATATGGGAAAGCTGTGCTGTTGGCTGCACTGTTCCTTATATGAGGTGTGTGCTGATGAAGTCTGTCCTGTGTCTTTGGGATCCACAAGCAGTATTTTGTCCTTTCAGAGCAGATGTTAATTGCTGTGTTTATGTGCAGATAGAAGTTGTCAGTGTTAACAATACCTTACCTTTAGCAAGCCGGTTTACGTACCATTTCTTTTCCCTTCAAGGAGCTGATGATGCCTCTTCCATGGGTCCCTCTGAGCTAATCCTAACACGAGGAACTCTCGATGAAGAGGAAGAAGAGAGGGAGAGTGATACTGATGACATTGACCATGAAGGTAAGGGAATGAGGCCTGAAAGCTGCCCATCTAGTCAGGAAATCTCCTCTGTATTTCGTTACCTGAATGGGCTGTAAAGAGAGCCTAGAAAACAAGCAAACATTCAGTCACCTAAATACATGTGTCAGAATCCGTAGCAGAAGCCCAGCTGCAATGTTTGGTCCAGGGCTATCACTCTCCAACCTTTGCGAAAGTGCAATTGTAAATTTTCTGTTTAAGTAATTAATAGGTGTATAACACACATAAACCGGAGAACTTGTTAGGCTTGGGGCACACAGTGACCTCTGAACCTGATTGATGCACAGCTGTTTCATCCTCTTTCTGACCATACAGTTTCTGCCCTTGCCTCTCTTCACTTCTGCTGTGATGATGGTTTTGGAGCAATCTTTTAAGTCCTTAGAGGGTGTTTTTTTTCTTATATACCTCACAGACTTAATCTTCATTCTTTTCCTGTTCCATTGGTGTTTAGGATCACTTACTTCCTTTGCCCTGTAATGTAGTTGAAGATCCGACAGATGTTCTATGTTCTGACTATACTGACTCTAGCTTTTGTCAGCAGCAAAAGTAGGATAGTGCTGAACTGTTGTTTCTTCCCCCAGTGACTGAGGAGAGTCATGAAGAACCAGCCTTCAGAAACTTCATGCAAGACATGCAGATGAAATGCCAGAGAAAAAGCAATCTGAAAGAATGAGACCTTCACTAACAGAAGGTTTGGAAGGAATGGCATAAAGAAACTTGCATGGAACCATGCATGAAGACTTTTATTTGTGAACAGCTTCCTCTGATAGATTTTTATTTTTCTTTCTGCAGTAACTGTTCGTCATGTGAGTTAAAGATCTTGTCGCCAACTGACTGCACATTTGGCCATCTGCCACTGTGGCTTCCTGAAGCTGAAGGAATCGGATATCAGTTTCTTTTCCTCCAGGTTCTTCACATCTATCTGTTGAGAGCTTAGATTTTGAGCTCTGACAACATTTGTATTTAGAGCACTAACTGGTCCCCAGAAACACGAGCAATTTGCATGTGCAGTCAGGTGTCTGCTGCAGCCAGGGCACAAGTGATGCTGTATTGAACCTTATCAATGTACTTATTGTTTGATGGTTTGGTTTTCATTAAATATATTTTATATACTAACAAATGTGTGATAATAATAGGAGGAGATTTCATTTTACGCACTGTTCTAAAGTGAGACTTTTTCCCTGTACTTGCAGCCCATCTGTGTGTATGTGTAGCAAATGCATCTTAATTACATTATACAGCCATGGTAGATGTCTCCCAGGAAAATACCAAGTAAAGAAAGCTCCCAGGAGGGAAAGTAACAAAAAGACTCTAGCTTGGTTTGGCTGAGAAGAGAAATTAACATGGTTATATACTGGCTGCATATATCCCTAGGTTACTTAAAGCAAAGGCTTTTCCATAGATCAGTGCCTACCTGGAATACAGGCAAGTGCTTGGAGACTGGCAAATACTTATTTGCCTGTTAGGCATCACGGGCACAGATGTTCACTTGCAGTTTAGCAGTCTGGACCCTGGAATCTTTGGTGGTTTTACCTCCACACAAAGCAGTGGCCTCACTGGATAGGTCTCCGAGTGGAAATTTGGCACAGGGGCTGCTAGCACCAGTCCCAAATCGCTAGTGTGCAATACCACTCTGCTTTAGTTTATAAATCTCCACTTCTCTTAGTGGATAAACCCTTCAACTTTACTTCAAATTCACCAAGTTCTGAACTGTGGCCACCAAGGTTTTACACCATGTTCCTGGTGGGAATCCTGGGAAAACAGGAAGCCTATGGTCCTGTGGGAATGTCCGCAAGGAACCACACTGACCTAATCTGTGACTACAGCCCAAAGGGAGATCCCTTCCCAACACCTCTGGCTGTGCTCAGTGTGTCCTGACAGTTCCCATGCTGACACACAACAGGTTACTCTGCCTGCTGCCTTGGCAAGTATCCCTAAGGTGCCACAAAGCAAGGAGCTTTTTACAGACGCAGCGTCTTGGGATTCAGGGGGAAAAGAATGTTTTCTGTTCAGCACATCACGCTCCATCAGCATTGACAGCAAGCAGCTTCAGCCATGGGAAGACATGGATAGCCAGATTTTACAGATCCTGGTCTCACCTGAGCCATGCCGCAGGTACAGTCTGACAGGAAGAGGGAAGGAAACAGGTCTGAATGGACAGCCTGCTCCCAGAAAATAATCCATAAAGCATTAAATAGAGCTGTAAGAACTTCCCAAAATGTTCACTTCCCTGCAGACTGAGGGCTCAGAGTGGCACTAAGTTGAAGCATAGGCTGGACCTGCCATGAACAGACTATGTAAAGGTAAGTAGTAAGAGCTACTCAGCCAATTCTATAAAACGTTCCAAAATCAGACTCCTGGGATATGATCATCTCTGGGTTTTTAAAATAATGTCAATTCTAAATTTTCTTCCCAGATTTTTGTCTTTCCCTTGGATTCTTTTAACTATTGTTTCAATTTGTCATTTTGGTATTGTAGAGACAAATCTACAATACCAGTTCGTTTCCTTTAATTTTTCAAATTACCATTTTCTTTTATCATCTGTTCCCTCCATTAGCATGCAGATTTTAAACATAGTGCCAGTGCATTACAAATAATACTTTCTCTTTTTTTACCTTTCAGTGATCCCCATTTTTCATCTATTTTCTACTTTTTTTCCCACTCATACCACTTAACCTACTGGCCAAGGATCATCAGTTTCAATATGAAAACTCTGCCTTTGCAGGTAATCTGCTAAGCCTTTTGTCTGTTTCTCTAAATTGTTTGCCATCCTGGCTTCGACTATGCCAAAATGACAATAGTGTAGACAAAGTCCTTTCACTCAGCGTCCAGAGCAGTAACTGCAAAGCAGGCATCCCTGCTCTGGAGGGAAATTCCACACATTTACAGAGAATAAGCAGAAGACTTCTGCTTTGTGAAAGTTTGGTGTAGCTTTTAGAGTTTGTAAAGTGAGGTGTCTGGTCAGTCAGAAATCCAGCTTATCCCACATCTCACTTCCACAGTAAGGCATTCATTGTCAGCCTGGAGTGTTGATCTCATGACACCAAAATAACTCGCTACAAGACAGCTTGTTCTGTTTGAGTTATTTCACCAGTTAACAAGCAACAGATAAGCTCTTCTGGGGGCAAGATGCCCTACTACATGTACATCTGCGTGACAGAGAGCTCCCCCTTTCCTGAATAATCTGTGCAGTACAGGGCTGGGACACTGGCCATGACTGGCAGCACAAGCCTGGGAAAGGGCAACTTGGCTCGGCAGCATTCCCAGGCTTGGCTAATGCCTCCACGGGAGTGTGCCAGTGTTGGGGTTCAGGCCTCCTGTGTCCCAAAGTAGGGATCTCATTGGGGTGGGTGGGACAGCTCCTAGAAACATTGAAGTGATGACAATAACTGATTTCATGCCTTACCAACAGCCCCGGGCTGCAGTGAGAAGCAGCAGCAGCTTTAGCCTGCAGGCAGCAGGAAGCAGAGGAGCTGGAGCTGAGGCAGCAGAGCTGAAGGAGACAGAAATATGGTAGGGTTGGGGGTGAAACCCCTGTGGGGCTGGGATAGGGAATATGGAGCTGAGATGTGAACTGTGTGGCTGGAGCTGAAATTGTTGTTGGGCTGGGATAGGGACTGTGGAGCTGTAGCTGGAGTAAGGATTGACAGGATGGGGCTGGAATATGAATTTAGAGCTAAGCTAAAAGCACACAGACCTAGGGCTAAAACAAAGGTGCTGCCTGAGAACCAGAAGCAGCATTATGTGGCACTGCTGGGAAGATCCAGACGTGGAGGTAGAACAGAAAAGCTGGCAGTGAAATAAAGCTTGTGGGACTGAAGCTGAAATCACTGGGGCTGGGAGGGGACCGCAGTGCTGGAGGTGAAATCACTGTTCCAAGGAGAGAGTGACTGTAGATCTAGGGTGCGACCATAGCACAGGACACAAACTTATGGGCTGGACATGCNTGGTGTAGCTTTTAGAGTTTGTAAAGTGAGGTGTCTTGTCAGTCAGAAATCCAGCTTATCCCACATCTCACTTCCACAGTAAGGCATTCATTGTCAGCCTGGAGTGTTGATCTCATGACACCAAAATAACTCGCTACAAGACAGCTTGTTCTGTTTGAGTTATTTCACCAGTTAACAAGCAACAGATAAGCTCTTCTGGGGGCAAGATGCCCTACTACATGTACATCTGCGTGACAGAGAGCTCCCCCTTTCCTGAATAATCTGTGCAGTACAGGGCTGGGACACTGGCCATGACTGGCAGCACAAGCCTGGGAAAGGGCAACTTGGCTCGGCAGCATTCCCAGGCTTGGCTAATGCCTCCACGGGAGTGTGCCANTTATGGGCTGGACATGCAATAAAGATTCGTGGGATGGGATTGGAGTGGTGTTTCCAGACGTGGAGGTGAAACTTCACAGCTGGAGCCAGAAATAGACACTGTTGTCTCAACCTGGAGCTCCTAACAGCTGTAGAAACGTGGAGCTGGAGCTGGCAGAACAGAGCTGGCCGTGCAATAAAGCTTGTTGGTCAAGAGCTGAAATCACTGGGGCTGGCAAGGGACTCTAGGGCTGCAGCTGAAATCAGTGTAGGTCTGGGGTCTTGGGAGTTGGTGCTAATGCTGCTTTTTTGGAAGGTGTCTCAAAGTGTGCTACCAAAATGACTATTTTCTCCCCTGAAAAGCTTTCCGTCTATGGCCATCCATGCACAGATGTATTTTAATCATGCAGCCAGAGGTACCACGAATATTACTTTACAAGGCAACACCTGCACTAGATTTCTGCTTGGTTTTGCCTGTGAGAAGTGGGATTTGTGCTGGAGAGGTGCTGCCGGGAAGAAAGGGTGGAGTAGGAGGCTATATCCAGGGATGTACAGTGCAAGACTGAGTTGCAAGGGAGGCGGGGGAAGTATTTATTAAGTGGATTGAATTTCCCTGTAATTC
>VZTZ01009872.1:215624-235092 GCA_013400955.1 Drymodes brunneopygia | reverse complement strand
CGCAGCGGGGCAGGAGCCCCGGGACACCGCGGTCGGGCCGTTTCGCGCACACCTTGATTTGTTTTTAAAGCAAGGCAGGGATTAATGTGAGGTGTGGACAAGGCCTCGGTGCTGGGGTAGCCGGAGATGCGAGAAGAGGATGGAGCAGGAAGTGCCGTCTCCAGTGGGCATTCCTCGGATGCTTTTAAAATTGCATTACCCACCATGGGATTGCGGCTGCCGGGAGCCGGGGATGCGGCGGGGGATGCCTAGAGTGACGTGTGCCGGCTTTGGCAGGCGGAAACAGTGCTTCACTTTTTTGTTCTTTTTTCTTTTTCTTTTTCTTTTTTTTTTTTTTTTTGTCTTTCATTCTTGTTCACGTGTAGGTCAGAGACTTCATGTTATCGTGAGACTTAAGTATGACTTGGAAATGGTTTAAATACAAACTTACCAGTTTGCTGTGCGTTGGCAGTAGGTACACAATTATAGTTACGCTCTGTGGTTGTGAGGCAGAGCTGCCTATTTCTTGATGAGTGATCGTGGCTAATATATTATCTTTTTAATTTTAAAAAACTCCTGTTTTTCACAATTATAGGTCCATTTAACAGTGCTTTTTGACACAGTAACTCGGCAAAAATACTGTCTAAAGCTACTTGCATAGGAACATCATCATCCCTAAAACTGATCATTTACAAGGGTGGTATCACTGCCTCCTCTGAGCATTTCAAGCGACTGTATTCATTGAAAAAACAGTACAAAAAGAAGTTGTTTAGAGCCATATGTTAGCATTGAAATGGAACTTTAAATAAAATATTTAGGATTATAGCTTTAGGTTTGTCCGTTGCTTTTTCTTGACCTTTTAAGGACAATGCTCATACAGATGGTTGAACTCCTGCTTAGTCCCTGTTCCTTTTGCTGTGCATATGTGTGCTGTTGAGTCACAGTTGTGTTCCAAATTTTGATGCATTCCCAGTAGTGATCCCTGTACAGTTTCCTTGGTTCAAATACAATACCAGAAGGAAGTCTGTAGAACTTATGAGCTCTGACCATCAGTTCCAGGCCAGAGCAGTGGCTCACACTTAACGTGGTCTGCCTGCAAAGGTCACAGCTGGGTTGTTGCATTTTCTGTAAATTCTGTATTTGGTGGAAGCGATACAGTAATTTTCCTGAATAAGAGTAAGGCAGAATTGTTCGTGTGTAAAAGATAATTCCTTCAACTGATGGTATCTATTTCTAATGAAAAATGAAACCACCTGGGATTGTTGATTTAGAGGGAGTGAGGGGCGGGGGCTTCCCACTGTGAAGGTGAGGATGTGCCAGGAACAAAGCATAGCACATGGAACAGGCTCTGCTGGACACATTTGTTAGAACTCAGTGATTCAGAGAATCATGTAATTTTTTTCTATTATTATTGATGTGACTCAGTATTTGACATTTCTTCCTTGGGCTTTGTAGGTCTTTTAGTGAGAAACCACAAATACTGGTATTTTACTGACATGTTCTCAATGTTTCTGTCTGCTTTAAGTCTGAAAAGTGACTTCAGAATGCTGATGTTGTTGAGACCATTTCCAGCACTGGGAAAAACCTGTTTAAGTCTTTACTGCTTTCTCTGGCTATTAAATACTTTCAAAAAAGTATCTGAGTTATACAGCCTCTGATGGAAAGGAAGAAGCATCATTTGAGAAATCAGGAGGGCTGTTGGTTCTGCTTGTTGGTTGTAGGGTCACTCTAAAGGGATCATTTGAAAATGTCGTTTGATATCCTTATATGGAAACACTCTTTGTACATGTTTGGTAGTGCTTTCTTTGTGCTGGTTCCTATTAAGAAGCTCCCAGTCTGCCTGTTCCTCACAGTTTACTTCTTGCATCCTGACAGGAACAAAGGAAATGACCCATTTTCCTTCCCCTCTCTTTCTCTCTCACCGAAATACTGCTCTGAGCAGGGGGCGGTGGGATGGCATGTTCCAGCTGCAACTGAACCTGGTGGCACTTTGATCCTTTGGATTGCCAACATCATGCTGTTCAGGACAGGAATTTGTTGGGATCTGAAATAAAACTTTATTATGTTATCCTCTGTTCAAAACCAGATTTGGACATTCCTGTGCCGTAGCACAGTGTCCCTTTTCTTCTGCTAGGCCCAGCATTATTTACAGATAAAGTTTCACTGCTTTTTGCAAGTTGTTGCAAATGTATCTTATCTATTCCTTTTTCCTTGAACTGTTTTGTATGTGCTGTTTTGCTTATCTCTTACTGATTGAGAGAGTACTTTGAAAATCTAAAGAAAACAGAACAGTTACAGCTCTTGCTCTGGTATGCCTTAGTTGTGGGGTTTTTTTATACATTTTGTTCTGGACAATTGATAAGCAATCATATGTTACAATTTGTAGGTGTAGGACTACCCAGAGTGTTGCCAGAGACTCAGCCTCACGTTGTTTTGCTGTTTGAGTCAGCTGTGTCCAGGCAGAGCTGTGGGTTTCTGGTCACTGATGCACAGTGGGGACTGGGCTAGCGCCAAGCTCTCACTTGTGGTCAATGCTGAGAGTGCTGAGGTTGTTTGGGGCTATAAGAAGATTTAATGTATGGCATTTTGTTAATTCTGAGGTTTTGATTTGTACTGTATGGTGGAGCTTCGGGAAAACAGCACATGGTCATCCGGGGAAGTTGTTTGGTGGAATGATTTTCGAGGAAACCTCATGAGGGCAGTATTAGGAATTGCAAAATGTCACGGCCGAGCAACTGAGCTCCCAAATGAACCCTGGCACCTTAAGTGTTGCAGAACAGCAGGTGTTTCTGTGGGGTTTTTTGTTGTTGTTGTTGTTGAGGTAACTTTCAGTTAGCACATTCCTATTCTAACAAAAGACGTTGGGAAATGACTGACTGGAAGTGCGAGCTGCAGGCACGATGTGATCAGAAAAGCTGGGCTGCTGCTTTGGGTACTGCAACTTTTCAGTCTGGGTAAGACACAAGGTGATGTGGTTTGCCTTGTAGGTAACAGGTTTTGTAAGCTGTCTTTGTGGAACAGATGATTTTATGAAAAAATGTTCTTTTATGAGACAACAGACTAATTTTGAAGCCAAATGTGTCATAATCAGTTGACAACAATTTTGACTCTTCTGCTTTTTAATCAAGTAACTTGAGTAATGCCACAATGGATGTGACTATACTGTCAGTTTAATGTAGCAGTAGTTAGAGAATTTGCCATACATGTTGAAACCTGAATCGTTCCCCCATCTCTCCTTATCTATGAACAGCTGGCCTGGGTGGCTTCTCCTCTGGCATTGCTGTGAGAAATGGGTCAGGTATCACTACAGTGGCACTCAGTAACTATGAGCTTTTCTTGAACTATGTTACTAATTTTATTGACAAGGTGACAACAAGAGGTTTCCAAACTTAGAAACAAGATGTGGACAGAGCAATGATTTACTTCTGTCAGTAGGATTGTGACTGTCTTTAAAGATCTGTGACAATGGTTGGATGGAGGCTGGAATGAACCTTTGCATACTGGTCAAAGAAAAATAAGCTCTGGTCTTTAAAACCATACCTAAGGGGTGTTTTCCGGAATGTTTTGAGGAATACACTGTTAGAGGCTGACAGAAGATGATTAGAATCAGGACCTCCCTATTTTCCAGGCAATGGATGCATTAGTAAGCAAATGAGCTGGGTATGGGGGAAAAATACTTGGAGGAGGAAAAAAAACCACTTTCCTTGCTTATAGGGTAGCTGCACAGCTGCCAGGATTTTAACTGCCTGCTGCAGGGCAAATGAAATACCATGGGAACTGAAGAGCTGTTTTCTTTAAAACTCCAAGTGGCAATTATGCTAACTTCGACTTTTCCTTCAGTCCAGAGCTTAGTCTGTCTCTGCCAGGATTTGACTGTCAAACTGCCAGTGTCAGAAACTGGACTGTATCCTGCTAAAACGACTCCTGCTACCCAACAGGAAAGTCTGAACACACAGGTGCCTGCATAGGTCACTTCCCTGCTTTCCCAGGCCAAGAGCTTCATTGTCAACAAACCAAGCTGTGAAGTGCCCCTGCCACTTCTGTGTTTCCTGTCCCTGCTCTGGGGCTGCTCTAAATGAAAGGGCCTTGCTATTGCCCTGATAACTAATCTATAGCACAGCTAACATCCTTGAGTAAAGAGATAAGGCCTTGCCAAAGTCCAACTGTTCTGGGTGTCTGAAACTAAAGAACAAATCTTTTTTGATAGTCCTTCACACTGGTGTGAATTTTTGTGTCCAGCATGGGTTAGCCAAGTGGAGTGTCCTATTCGGCAGCAGCAGCAGCACTTTGAAGTCACTGAAAATAATGTTATGTTCTGACCCTCACCTGGGAATCATGTAGGTGTCCTGTTCTCATGAGAATTTTTGGATGTGGTCGTAATTCTCAGATGTAATGTTTGGACAAGATCTGCATTACATTCACCTATCTGTGAACCATCCTTCTATAAAGACAGGATGGGTGAAACTTCGTTATGATACTGAATATTAATATTTTGCATTTTAAAGGAATATTTCTGTTTTGAAATTTTTAAGTATTTAAGTACTCCTGTGATTTATTTCAGAAGCAGACATTTTGATTATGGCTTTTTTGTTCCAGTAATCCTTAAGTATGTGACATTTCATTCTACTCGAATAAAATGTGATTATTACATGCAGTTGATCAATTCAAAATTAAAAGTAATATTATCATCAAGTCAGCTAACATTCACTATGGCTTTTTTTTTTCCAGTGTCTGAAACTTGAAGTGAAGAAACATGTCTCAGTCAGGTGAAAAAGTAAAGGTAAAGAGATGGCTGCGTAGCCAAAATTTTGTTTAGGATCTGTTCAGCTTCTGAAAACACTCATATTTTTACTGAGGTGCTAAAACTGTGAATAAATGATACTTTATTGCTTCAGATGTGTTTCTTAAAAGGAACTCCTTAGTAGAAACAGAGATTGCATGTGATTCTAGTGATAGGCTTTCTGGTGTTCACCAGACATTCAGTCTCTGCTTACAAACTTAAAATGGTACCTTCATGTAAGGAAATTTCATATGACAAACCTTCATTTCTAATGTTCTTGTCCATGTGGATAGGCTTTAAAAGGATTGTTAGCAAATAAATAATTACTTTTTAAGTGATTTCCCTTGTGTCCCCGCACACCACTGGAAGTGTATGGCATTGTAAAAAACCTATGCTCATCATAAACTCATCTGTGAAGAAAACATCTGGTCCCAGGTAGCCCTAAGGTCCCTAAATCAGGTGGCTGCAGTTCTTATTTAGACTCCTATTAGGTTTTCAGTCAATGGATAGCAAACAGATGGTGGAGCAGACTGCCCTGTTTATAGCCCAAATCTCTTTGATAAGTTTTTCAGGCGTGTTTCTTTTTCCTGCTTTTGTGTTAGAAGTTAAAGATTGTGAAGATAGGTGAACAACTCAACAAGCAAAAGATACAGTCACACAGATGTATCTCAGTAATCCCCCCATTAGTACAACGTTCATTTTTTTTTAAACTGTAAGCATATGCATTATTTTTATAGAAGATAGTAGCAGCAGACATCAGAATTTTAAATTTTTAGCTGTATTTATTTCCTAAGATTACTAATAGTGTGTTCTTGCAAGCTTGCAGATTTTTATTTTATCCAAGGGGAGAGTTTCGTTTGTGTAGCCCTAGGTACTTACCTGATTTCTATTTATATCAGCTTGCTTGGTAAATGAGCCTTTTCAAGGTCTGCCTTGCTATTGCAGCAAAAATTATTTCATTCTCTATTCTTCCTTGTGCTTTATATACCCCTGCACTTTATTGTGTAGAGTCAAGTAAACTCTTTTTCAGCTTTTTATGGGGAAAGGGGTCTCATTTGTATTCAACCTCTGTTTTCTTGTCAGTTTTCCGACTCGGCTGGCTATGTGGGATTTGCCAATCTGCCCAACCAGGTTCACAGGAAATCTGTGAAGAAGGGCTTTGAATTCACACTCATGGTGGTTGGTAAGTGACTTCTTTAGGTATTTTTGACTGTTATACAACAACAACAACAAAATTTCTGTCACATAGATGTTTGCATCTTCCTGCTTAGCAACTGACTGTTACACAGAAGAAAAAGCTTTGAACCTCTATACACAATCTAATTAAATCTGTTGCTAGTTTGTCATGTTTAGTAGGAGGGAATATTTATAGTGATTAAAGATGAGGCCTTGGAGCCAACAGGACTTTTTTGTATTCCTGATTCATCATCAGATGACAGGGATGGTTGTTCAATATTTCTTTGACTCTTGTTTCCCCATTGAAGGCATGAATGCACATGGTGAGTATCTTGCTGTTGAAATGGTGATGCTGCTGTTGTGTTTTCTGCTACTGACTCACTCTGGTGTCAGAGATAAACCTGTAATTTGTCTGTTCTGTCAATGAGCACCTCTGAGTCTCTTTGATGAAGAGTCCTTTAGGCCCAAAGCTCTTCCAAGTTACATGTTGAATTGTGTTTACGTTAAATCAGTTTAATGTGCAAAGGGAGTCCACAGCACTGTCACCCTTTTGTAGCAGTTAGTGAAAAATGAAAATGTGCTCTGTAGTACCATCTGGGATTACTTGGTGACTGTATTCAGCAGTGTTTGTGAGATGAACAAGTAATTTGTGATAATTGTAGAGTTCTTCTGTCGTGTGATTTGTGATGACAAATACTGATAACTTTGTCATCTCTCAGATCAGGTTAGTAGCATCAAAAATAATACGGCCAGTTGGTCTAAATGCTGACTCCTTGGATTAGGAAACAAGTGATTTTTTGAAACTCAGATTTAGTAGTTAAATTTCCACATTTAACTTTAGTACTTAGATGTAGGACAAAATTTGTATCATTTGAAGTTGCAGAATTATGAAACTTCTCAGGTGAATTTTGAATAACTTGCTTTATGATTTTCAGTTTCATAGAACTTGGGCTTAACTGTAAGGGTGCAAAACTTGACTGGTAGTTTGGAATTGCTTTACTCATTCTTCTTCCCAGCAGTGCTCCAGATTCAATTTCTAGCTTAGGAAAACCTTTAAGCTCTCAGAAATTTTCAGCAGGAGAGTTACAGCTCCTGAGTTTGTAAGTTTAAATGAAAAAAGCTGTAATTTCCCCACAGGTAACTGAACTATCTCTAGATCTATAGTCCAAGTGCTGTATGACCTTTCAGCTTTTATTGTGACATCTGTTACAATAAACTTACAGTTTTCATGTAACGTTTATGAAAACACTGGAGGCTTGTTTTTCCGGTGTTTTCAAAGTGCTTTGCTGAACCTTTGATGTTTTTATATCAAAAGCTAGGGTGGATCCTGATGAACTGATTATTTTTCCTCCATAACGTGGGCTTGTAGAAAGACAAGGTACTTTAAAAATCTTGGAGTAAAAAGTGTATATGCTTAATAACCTGAATTGTTTTGTTTGTAGGTGAGTCTGGCTTAGGAAAATCCACTTTAATTAACAGTCTGTTCCTGACTGATCTTTATCCAGAACGTTATATTCCTGGAGCTGCAGGTAAATGTTGTTTTGCAGTTCCTCCAACACACTGCACCCTATAAAATTTCATATTCTTTCAGTTAATATTGCTTCATTCTTCATCCATTACATCACTTCATCATGCTGTATTTAAATTTTCTAAATTATGTTTTGTTGAGCTGTCATTTTCTTATTTAGATTTCCTTTCAATGACTCAGCTTTTGTTTCTTTATCAGCTGTCATTAAAAAATCCACCTCCCAAACCTTTTAGGTGTCAATATACCTAAGTGTGGTTTTACTCTAATCCCCATTTCTTCTTTCTGCTTTTTGTCTGTAGAGCCTTAAATCCTGGTTAGAGGTGTAAATAATCTTTTGACAAAGCATCTATTGTGTTCTTGAGTATTTTGATTTTATTTTTGCATATTGTCATAAGTAAGCCCACGTTTTAGTTCATTGTTTCTTGTTTACTTACAAAAACTTGGTGTTAAATTTTGCCTACTACTGTGTGTGTTTTGATAAAATATATGTCATGCAAGTTACAACACACTTCAGCTTGCAGTTCCTCCGCTATTGCTCTCTCTCCTGTGGGGGTCTCTGCAGCAACTGGTGGGCAAATAACAATGCAAATGTTCCTTTATTTTAGAGAAAATAGAGAGAACAGTTCAAATCGAAGCTTCTACAGTAGAGATAGAGGAGCGAGGGGTGAAGCTGCGTTTAACTGTAGTTGACACACCAGGATATGGAGATGCCATTAACAGCCAGGACTGGTATGTGTGGGATTCCTGCTTTGTTAATGAAGTGTGTGTCTTACACAAACACTACTCTAGTGTGTCTGGTACTTTCTACAACTTCCACTTTCAGCTTTCTAACCACTTTTGATGTTTTTAAAAGTTTTGTAGGCTGTGTCAATGTTCCTGTCTCAAAATTATCAGCCTCTCCTTCAAAAAGTTTCTCTGAGCACTGTAGTCAGCTTTTTGTCTCTATGGCCATTCCAATAGGACAAAATTCTGGTGGGGGAAGCTTTTTGTCTTTTATTTTCTGTGTCTCTGGCCCATCCAGTTTCCATGTTTAAGACACTTCTTTTCATTCCCTGTCTTCTATATGTACTACCACCAATTTGGGTAGAACTGGTGTTTTTTTTTTTTTTTATGAAGTTACCACTTGGCTTTCTTTGGCTTAATTATCACTGACAATCTTTAATGGATGAAGTAATTGTCAGCAGATACCCTGGAAAACATACATCATTGTTTAACATAATGATTGTGAAGAAAGAAATTAATAAAGCAGCTAGAAAGGAACTGGGCAATTTGTAACAAAGTTAGAATTAATAGGTTCATAAACATAATTTCCAAAGAATCACACTCAGGCAATTCTCTTTAACTGTGGAAAGCTGTTAACTTTTTTCAAATAAAAATGAGATATCCTTACTGGGATGCTTCTAGTTGCAATGGAGTAAAACTTTGAGTTCTTTCATGTAGTTGTCTTTTAAGAAGTGCTAACGATATTTATTTTACTTTGTTGTTAATTTTGTTGATACTTTATTGATGGTTGTGGTAGTAATCCCAAGGCAAACCAGGGTCATTGTGCAGAGAATTGGAGCATAAAGCTAATACAGGTTGATTTGAGTCCTTCACTATAAGTTAAAGACCAGGAAAGAGACAAATAGCAGATAAAATAAACATATATAATCCTAATTGAATGTTTTGCAATCTTCATTGACAGAATGATGTATCTGCAGCATTCTTACTGTCGGACTGGGGTTTTCTCTTCTTTCTATGGTGTAGATGTAGGAACAGAGCAAAAGTGAAAGTATTGAAGTTCTGTACAACACTAAATGAAAGTCTGAAAGTGAAGTTCTAGTGAGATTTTTGTTCTCCTCCCACTTTTCCTACTTTAGTAAGTCAAAAAAAATTGAACTTTTGGAATAGCACAAAAGCATCTTTCTGGCTACATCATGGTCTTGCTGATTTTGTGCACTGTTGACTAGAGCTTCCTTCCGCTGGAGCTGAGAGCTCTGCAGCCTGTGCATTGTGTTATAGAGAGCTCTTCCTGTTGATTGTGTTCTAATGCCCTTTGTTTATTCTGCTCAGATGTTTCTTAGAGACCTACGTGTTCGGATTTTCCCCTTTCTTTTTGGAAGTTTTCTGAGTAGAATCATTCTGTAGTGATTCAGACCCAAGTCTGAACAATTTAAACATAGTTTTCTGTGACAAATCTGAAACATCAAATCGCTACAGGAACAAATAGTACTTACATCTTACAAAATAAAAGGATGCAGTTAATGGTGTCTCTTTAGTCTACTTATGTCACATGAAAAGTCTTTCAGCCATGGCAAGTGTCGTTTTGACAAAGTCTGTTAATCTTTACAGGATGTCTCAGGGACTTGGATGGAGAGACTCTTTGTTTTGAACTGTCGTGGAGACTAACCCAGTGCAACCACCTTCCTTCCTTGGTAGTTCAGAGGAAGGAGCAAGTTCATGTTCTTGAACTTATGTTTGTGTTCAGGAGCATTTACTGCAGTTGTGGTTAACCAGTAGATAGTGCTGATCATGATCCAAGGTTTATAAAGCCCTTTTTTTGGGAAGGCTGCAATTTGGGCAGATTATTTGTTTTTCAGGGTGACGAATTTTACTAAGGCTGTTTTTGAACACAGATAAATGAAACTGGCATAGTGTCTCTAGGAGGCAGCAATCACTGGGAGTTCCAAAAATCTTTCTCCTGAGTAGGTTCCCTAATGGCTTTTAGTCTCTGTGCATTGATGAAAGGGCTAAATTTTAGAGTTTGACTTTCATGGATGGGAGCTGAGGTAAACGTTTATATATTTTTTGTCACAGAAGAAGGTCTGATAAGGACTTTGTGCTACCAGAAGTACCAGAAGTGTGTCCAGGAGGTCTGCTGGATTGGAAGAGCAACAGTGTTGGATTGGGAAATGATTTGTTATAGATTCAGTACAACACATTTTCTGAAGTAGAGTAATTCTTGTTTTCTGGATGCTATTGTACTTAAAGCAGTATGTAAGGAGAGGGAGAGGTGAAACACAGCCTAACCATAGTGATTTTTTTTAGATTCTGTGTGAAGCTTTAGTACTGGCTGGAGTTCTGTATTCTATAATCAGACCCACACCTAGGATTGCTCATGGCATCAGTTTAGGGGTGTGTTTGGAGAATAACAAAAGTCTTTATGGTGGGAGGTTTGACACATTCAACGTCTTTCCATGCTTAAGTACATTGGGATAATGAGAGAAGCATGTCCTTAAAATAACACCTTTCATGAGAAGAGAGAGGATCTAATCAGGGCAGGAAAAAAATTGCTTGATGCTCAGATTTGCTTTGATACCTGGCCTCAAAAAGATGGTTGACAAAAACACACTACAGGTGAACTTGTTAGATATTCTGATCATATGCTTTATTTAATCTTGCTTGTGGTGTCACAGGTCGTTCTTTGATAGCTGCTCTCTGCTCTTTGGCTGCTGCTAAATTCTCTTTTTTTTGTTTCTTTCTTTTTTTTCTTTTTAGACTGACTAAGGTTATATTTTGTGGGTTTTGGCAGCTTGATAATATTGTTCATTTTCCCCCACTGGGCTTAACCGCAACGTTTGCGTTGTTTGCTGTTACAATACAGGATGTGCTATCTCCTCAGTAATGACAGCACTGGGGTATAAGCCAGGTGTTTCCCGGAAGTCAGGAGGTACAGGACACTTAACACCGTATTTATAGGGAAAATTATAGCTGTTAGAGCTAGAAAACTGCACGTAAACTAATTACATTGCCAGAGAAATGGGTGATGGTTCTTTCCCATTGTTAGTGTTTGGTTTCTGTCCTAATATTTGTATGTCTTCAGTCTTGTTACCTTTTACCAGCTAAGTGTTGAAGATCAGCAGGAACAAAAAACATATTGATGTGTTTTAGCAAATTAAAGTATTAAGGTGCTGGTTTCTAATGAGTAGCACTAAGGTCAAAACCCAATAAATTCCGTCTTTTGCTTTGTTGTCTTCTGTAGTATGGCTTAGAACAGAATCAACAGAATCAAATTCCCTCCAGGACCTCTCCCATCTTTCTGGTTACTTTCTTTTATTGTCTCCTTTGCAGCCATGCAGCCCTGGGTCAGACGTTGCTGCCTGTTGCAATATTTGCCAGCATTCTGCGTTCATCTTCCAAATTATTAATTTTCTTTTCTGTTACCTGCTCTGTTTCCTCCTTAAATGTATCTCATCAAATTTCTGCTTTCTCAGCAACAGAAATATGGATGTTTCTATTTCTCAAGCTAAGCTTTCTGCTTAATTTTGTCTCAAGTAGTTTAAGACATGTTCACGATACACAATCATCTGTGTAATCTTATCTACGTCAGCTGTTCATTTCCCTTCCCCTGCAGTACCTGATATAAAGTGTCCTTTTATATTAATGGTGTTTGCAGGTGTCTGCATGCTCTGGAATAGCTTAAAATTATTTTTTTAGTTATTCATTGCGTTTTCTCTCTCTAGTCACTGCTTTCTGTGTCTGGTTAATCTATGTGATCAGATTTTGTGCTCATTTACTTCTTTGTAGGGAATAGTTGAAATTGCCGTGAACTAAGTAGGAATTATTTTTCTTTGCCAACAGAAAAGAATTCTGTAGGGTAACAAAAATAGCTTAATAAATCATGTGATGCTTGAGTGCATGACTTGCAAATGTATTTGTACTTAATTCAAACAGACTAGGATACCAGAATTTTCATAGGTAACTATAGAAACCTGTTTCTGGGGTCAGGGTTGTAAATCAAGAGGATATCCGGGATATGTCATTTGTCAACCAGTTTAAAAACAAATCTTCAGCCCTTACCCCCAGAAAAAAAGGCAGAAAAATCCTCAGTCTTCTGTTCCTGTGTTGTCTCAGCATCAAGTGGTTTTTTCTGAGCTTGCACTTGAACTTTTTATCCAGTGAACAGAGTAATACTTGAAATTGGCTCTAGGCATAAGTTGACACTTGGTGGTTGTTACGAAAACACCCTTTTGCATTATCAAAATATTTTTCCTCAGTGCTAGATAAAATGCTAGGAAGTTGAATTTTCTGTAACAATAATGTTTTTAATAAAAGTGTGTTCTCTTTCTGTTCTTATCTTTTTGTGATTCTTTCCATATTATTTAAAGCTGATGTAAGATGCCTCTCTTTCTCCCCCCCTCCCATACCACAGCTTCAAAACAATTATCCACTACATTGACAACCAGTTTGAGCGATACCTTCATGATGAGAGTGGTCTGAACAGGCGCCACATCATCGACAACAGAGTCCACTGCTGCTTCTATTTCATCTCTCCTTTTGGGCATGGGTAAGAAAAAACTTGAGCTTTTGTACTTTAGGGTGTTGTACCTTGTTCATTAGTCTGTTCATTACTTGAACTGGTAACTTAGCAGTAATGTTAATTTAATTACCAACCTGTCAGTTAGCCAGTGCAATTAAAACAGTCTTTGGGGGTTAATGCTCTCCTTTACTTTATCCCTTTTTGCATTTAATATTGTTTCAAGGCAGTCAGTACTGCATTGTTTATCACCCAGAAACATAAATGTTTTTAATATCCACTTCATTATAAAACTTTACACAACCAAGTTGATAATCAAGGGCATTAAGCTTAATGACTTAATTTATTATGAAAATACAGTTTATGTGGACACTTGAAATAAATAATTTTTAATACATTTGGTCTGTTAAAAAAAAAACCAACACAAGACCCCATGTCTATTTTAAATCTTTTTTTTCCTGCTTTTTGGCAGACTGAAGCCATTAGATGTAGAGTTCATGAAGGCTCTTCATGGAAAAGTCAACATTGTCCCTGTGATTGCCAAGGCTGACACCCTGACGCTGAAGGAGAGGGAGAGGCTGAAGAGAAGAGTAGGTCTAACACTTGATCATGAGAACAGAGCAACCCATACAATATTAAAGTCAAATATAAAGTAATTTCATGCTGAAGAGGGGTGAATGATATTGGACAAGGACCTAATCTACGGGAAGTGTGAGGTGGGAAATCTTCACTGAAGTCTGATGTGCTTTATCAGTTACTCTTGCTAAGATGTGGCCTCACGTGTCTTAGCAAGCAGTGCACCCAGTAGGGCAGGTTTTTAGCAACACTGTTTGTAACAAGGGTTCAGACAATCCTGAAAGGAGAAGGGGAGATGTTTCAGGCTGGCTCTCAGAGAGCAGTGGCCTGAGTGCCCCTTAGTGCTGGCAGTGCATTACGTGTGTTCTGAGGGCATATCTTCAGTTTCATCCAGAAGGTACTTGGGTTGTGCACTCTGCTGCATGGTTCGTAGCAAAGTGTGGTTGGAAACTTATTTAATAAGTGCACCCATGATACCAACTAAAACACTAATACAGAGACAGGACAGTTGGGTTAATATATGAGCAGGATGCTTTTGTGGCTCTGTTGGTATGGAAAAATGCATGTTGTTGTGTGAATGCTTTTCCTGCTGGGTTATCTGTTCATCTGAAACGCCAGGACAATCTCAGGGTTGCAGGGTTGCAGTCTGTCTTTCCAGATAGCGGTACTAAAATCTTTCTTTTGCTTTGCAAGGTTTACTCAGCGTCTTGAAATTTTGTTTTTTGACAAACCTTCTCAAGACAGCCCAACTTTTGCCAAATATGACATTGGAGTGAATAAAATGGAATAATATCAGTATTTGTGGTTATACAAGTCTTTAACCTTAAATCAAATTTCCATTTTATCGCATCATCTAGGCAATGAATGTAAATATTTAATCTGTTCTGTTTTATCCTCTTTGATTGAGAATGCACCTTGTTAAAGGAATGGGTATGTGGTGTGACTGTATTATGTATGCTTAGAGGTGGCTCAGTAAAATTTATTGAGATCACAAGCTTTGTCAGGTTCAATTGACTCAAAACCAGTACAATCATTTGTAAAGTCTAACGGGTTTGAACCCTACAAAGCCTGTGATTTTTTACAAATTTAATGACTTACCCCTGAGCGGTGAGGAGATAATTAGTCCTTCTAAATTGCAGTCTGCATTTTACACCAGAGCAAACCTTTTCATGGTAAGATATCTTTTGTATTACATTTTCATGCAGGGCATAACAACTGTTTTAATTGTGACCCTGTGAGGTTTTTAGAGTGGTTATTGGATCTTTATTCCAAGAGTGTTCATGTTAGGAGTATTTTTCTATTTTCTTGAAGAGGGACTACAGTTTTATTTAACTAGGAAGATACTAATAGATAAAATCATGCTTGCAAAGCAGTACATTAGCTGAACTCCACCTAAATTCGGAGGATTTGTTTGGGGCTTTTTTATGTGAACCAGTGCCACAGTGGCAGGTGTGGCCATGGTTTGTGTGGGCATGTAAAGAACTGCTGCCATTGCTGCTGTGTTTTATAAAGCTCAGTGATGTAAGAAAACTTGCCCAAGAAATGGAATGGATCCTTTGTAGCTGAGGAAGTTAAAATTGGGGACAGTTGTGACTGTGTGAACCTTGTCTGCAATGCAGACAAACATCCAATGAAGAGGAGAAGAGATATTTGTACATAAATGAACAGCTTTTTGGTGAACCAGGTGAAAGGAGGAAAGAAATGAAAAAGAAGTCCATTTGTTGAGACAAGAAGGACCTTTAGATCTTGCTGGGAGAAATTCTGTCCAGGCTCTTGAGCTTTAATTTTGTTCCTCCACAGATACTGTTAAGTAATGACAGGTGCACTGCATGCAAATTGAAAGAACTCATAGGGAAATCGTAAAGCAAAAATGTGGCTGATGGTGCAGGTTTTATTACTTTTCCTTTTCTGTTATTGTACTGACTCGGTGAAAGATTTTTATCTCACACTGTTTGTGGAGCTGCTACTTTTTATAAAAACCCCTGTATTTGCCCTTTCAGCAATGCACTTCAGGCTCAGTGTTCATAGTTGCTTACTTTTCAGTTCAGCATTTGGGAGCAGAATGATGTTGAAAGATTCAAAGGAGGCATTAAGTGGAACTTTAATTATTTTAAAATATAATTCACTGGGAATTTAACTAACTTTTACCTAACTGATCTTTAAACGTCTGGACTTAGACATATGGACACCACGTTTATGCTCTGGCTAAGTACAACAAGATAAAGGGCATCTGTAGTCTGAGGGAGTGGTTAGCAAGCAGGTAAACAAGTTTTCATTATTTTTATACTGCTGGCAAAGGTCACTCTGCAAACTGAGTTTATATTAAGTCAAATGTATAATGTGCTTCCAAAGCTTTGAAAATCAAAGCTACTGTATATTGTTCTAACTCAAAGCATCTTGGCCAACAGAGTCTCTAATCAAGAGTAGGAATCAAAGTCCTGCTTTGCTGACGCAGCTTGAAGTCTTACTTTTTTTAGATGTTTCTGCCATTTGGCCGTCAATCTGAAGTAAAATGTTTTTGTTTTGCCGCTATGGTCTAAGCAGCAAGATTAGCTTGTGGTGCTTGCAAAGGAAACCCAGCTTGGAGTAATTCCTGTTTGGGCTTTCTGGAATTCAAAGTTATTTTTTAAAGCTCTTGAGTGGGAAGAAATGCATGACAGTTTCACAAGCTGTGCCATGCTAAGCTGCTAAGGAAACATGCTCAAAAGAATGACTTCATGCGAGGGGAACTAATATTTTGACTTTTTTTTAATTTCCCATGGGAAGGCTAATCTTTAGGAACACAGAATCCTCTGAGGCCAATAAAATTCAGATTTGAAGAAGCAAAATGCTGTTTCATTGTTAGGAGCATAAAATACAGTTTGTTTTTATTGCAATTCTTTTTCCTTTCAGGAAAGCACTAGGTTTAACAGCTGTAATATATTATTCTAGCACCCCTTGCTGTTGGCTTTCCCGTTATTGTTCCCTTGCATTTTATCTTGAAGATCTCAGCCAGGTTAAATGTGCTTTCTTGTTTTATGCAACTACTTAAAGGCATCGCTCTGCAGCGCTGCCCCACCCATCCCAGCTGTGCATCTTTTATTGTCATTTGGTGACAGTTCAGGTCTCTTCCATTTTGCAGAACAGTAACAACATCCATTGATTTAAATGTCATTGTGTGAATGTCTTAATTGCTTATTGGCAACACTTATTCCCAGATTTCTTTTCTGTCTATAAAATACTGCTCTCTGTGTAGGTGGGGGCTTGTAGTACTTCATTCAGTGTGCGCGTGTGTGAGTGTGGGGGATGTTTATATACCTGGCAGGAAAACATTGTCAGGGAACAGCTGTGCCTCATGCATGGTCTTTCCTCTGCTAATGGTCTGGAGAATTGTTTTCTTTTAAACACCTGTTTAATAACTAAGTTCTGGTTGGACTACTTTCCTTTCCACTGTATCTGTTGGTTGCCATCATGACAGAGGATGGAGGAACCCAACAATACTCAAGTGAAGGCTCATTAAGACCTCTCTATTTGAAGTCTGCTTGTTTTTGTTAATCTCCAGTTATATACACAGTATATAGCATCACAAGTCCTTACATAGGCTCTTCTGAATATTTTTACAATTACTTCAAAACTCTCCCTGAATTTGCCCAAACTTTGTCCGTGCTGAGAGTTCATTCAGCAGGGCAGCTGCTTGGTTCAGGTGCTGTTTGTGGGTTACAGTTGCTTCTCTAGGAAGTTTGCACAGTTCACCTTTTCTGCTGAAACATCCAAAATCCATTTGGAGAGAGTCATTGAGGAATCTCAGAATTCTTCATGCTCTCTTTGTATCACCACCCTTTCTTTACTGAAAGTACCTCTTGTCAGTGCATTTGATGCAGTAGTGATTCGGTAGTGTGGCAGCAGAAACATTCTCTTTGGGTTTGAAAAAAGGATTGACTTGTGCCACCTTCTGAAACTGCCAAAGGCCTGGAGTTATGCTGGCTGCTCACCCCTGCAGTGATTTCATTAGGAAAAGAATGTGCCCAGGAACACAGATACTGTATTTTTTTATGTTAATCTCAGATGTTAATGACAAAGCAAATGGTTTAAGAACAGGGTCTTTTTCTTAGTGGATTTTTAATGACTTTCTCCTGTTTAAGTGGATAATAAGCTTTTCTCTTTTCTGATTCAAGAGGCAATAGGCACTGTCTTCTGAATTTTTGAACATATAAAATGCACAAAAATGTAGTTTGACATGGGGTGAATGGTTTCGATGCTGTAATTTGATACGAGGTGAATGGTTTTGATTCTGTAACTAATGAATTTCTTCTTGTTGCTTTTGCTCTTTTTTCATATTAACCTCACTTCTGTCTTTGTCTTGTAAATAGTCTGGCATTTTTAATGATTTACTTTCTATGTTTACTAAAAATATATTTCTCTTTTGTGCCTTTTAAAAAATCTTCAAGGCTGTTATTTTGCAGTTTGGACACTGAGTCAGGTGAAATTTGTGACAGACTAGTAAATCAGTTTTACATATTTTTAACTGAATGCCTCTTCAACGAAATAAGAGTATTATTCTTTCTTTTTTGAAAACTTTCAGGTTCTGGATGAGATTTCTGAACATGGCATTAGGATTTATCAGCTCCCCGATGCAGATTCTGATGAAGATGAGGAGTTTAAAGAACAAACTAGAGTTTTAAAGGCAAGTTTCACTCCTAGTTTATCATTTTGCTGCTGTAGTTCTTCAGTCTCCAATATACCTAAAGGTACCTTATTCCTTATACAATGTGTTGAAAATTTTGGTTTCCTTTGTATGTTGACTCTGAATTATAATCCTTTGTATTCCAGTCTCTGCTTCATCAGAATTCCAAGTGTAGTGTGTCATGACTTTCTCTTCTTTTCTCTTAAGTGTAAACCACTGTTCACCATAAACTATTATTTGCAGTCTGTGTTCTGACTCAAACGTTTTAACATGTGAGCAGGGAGAGATTGTGTGTTATGGTTGCTGTACTAATTAACAACTTGCCTCTTGTTAAAGCAGATAATCAAGGTTTTACTGAAGTAATTTCCTCTTTGTGCTTGCAAAGGTGTTTGAAGAATGTGTCTGAAATTCTCTTTCTAGCTACTTCACTCTGCATCTGAAGTATGTTTCTGTTGGCTGTTCTCCATGCATGATGTTATATCAGATGACACATTATGCCCAAACTGTACTTGAACAACAGTCAAGTGTTCCTAAAGCGAAGCGTCATTTCCTTCTGGGCCTCTGTTAAAACAAACTGATCCTAGCAAAGCTACAGGTGCTCATAAGGAAATGTTGCATTGCCCAGAGTGGGATTTGTGGGTTTTCTGGTGTGAAAGGGTTTTAGTAGTGATTGTTTGTCAACATTTCTTTTCCCCCCCTCTTGCCTGTTACTTGAATCTTTGTGCTTTCTTTAAAAGAAAGACAAAACAAAACACAAAAACTAACCAGCCCAAAATCAAAAGAGTAACTTATTTTTCATCTGTCTCAACTAGGCTAGCATTCCCTTTGCTGTTATTGGATCCAATCAACTTATTGAGGTGAAGGGGAAAAAAATCAGAGGCCGCCTATATCCCTGGGGAGTTGTTGAAGTTGAAAATCCAGAGCACAATGATTTCCTCAAGCTGCGCACAATGCTGGTGTGAGTAATGGTAAAATGATCCCATCTCCTGTGTGACGTAACTGCAACAATGACTAAAGACCTATAGCAACGTTAGTTTCTTAATTTAAAACTAGCCCTGATGGCAGTGTAGAGTGACATTTTAGCCCCTGCAGCTTGTTTTCCTGCTGTACCCTCTGATCTCTGAATTCAGAAAATGTATTCTATAGTATATGTTGCCAGATATATGTGATGGTTTTATGCCTTATGTGAACTGATCTGATGGCTTTACATACCAACTGAAGTGTTGTTATAGTGCAGTTGGTGGGGCAGAGAGGCTTTTAAAATACTCTTCAAAATGAAGAGTATTCTAAAAGCAAAGTGCAATTTTCTTGGCAGTATGGGAAACACTTTGTTAAATATGATGCCCCACCCCAGTATGATTTTAGCCGATACGGATATTCTGCCTGCGCAAATGGTTTTCAGTGATTTTTTAAAAAAACTATGTTTTGCTATTGCTGGAAATGAATTCCGTTGTGTCATTCCAAATTCAGTCTGCACTGGGCAGGGATTGCCCTCTGCTGGGCATTGGGAGCAAGCAGGTTTTCCTTTTT